>PVJO010000235.1:0-120346 GCA_004026905.1 Hystrix cristata
ATGTGGTCCCAAGCACTGATTCTTTGTATTGTTTCCTGTGCAGTCTGGGTTTTGTTCATAAATTTTTTTCCTACCCCTATGTCTTCAAGGGTTCTTCCTATTCTATTCTCCAGTAAATTTAATATTTCTGTTTTAATGTTTAGATCTTTGATCCACTTTGATTTGAGTTTAGTACATGGTGAGAGACATATATCTACTTTTAATTTTCGACATGTGGTTAGCCAATTTTTCCAGCACCATTTGTTAAATAGGCTGTCCTTCTTCCAGTGAGGGTGTTTGGCTCCTTTGTCAAAGATGAGGTATTTGAGTGTGCCTGGGGTTGTTTCTGTATCCTCCAATCTATTCCATTGATCCTCAGGTCTGTCTTTTTGCCAAGTACTGACAGTTCTTGGAAGTCATGTGAATTCAGCTCCCGACTGCATGAATCTGTGTCAAATATGTATCTGCACAACAACTGCCATTTCAAACTAGAGTGAAGACACATGACTTGACCTGAGACCAGGCATTCAAAATTGGATCTTTCCTGGAAACCTGCAGGTTAGATCCACCTAGTTTTGAGAAGCTGCATAATAGACCCAGACAATGCATATGTGTCTTTGGGTTTATGTACCCCAACCATAGTGCTCCTGGATAGTTCAGATAGGATATTTCCTGGAAAATCATTCTTTTCAGTTGCTGTATCCAGGTGATGTAAATTGACATTTTTTTTCTCCTTCAAAAAAGAACTTTTAGGGTTTAAATGATTCAGCAGCTTTTAAATACTTTGAACAGTATGTTGGCTTCATGAATAGCAAATGGGGTGAAGGCCATTATTTTATATTCTCCTGTCTTCTTCCTACTTCCCCAGACATTTCTCAAAACAGCAGCTTGCCCATCTGGACAGAATTCTCACTTACATCCTTAAAACTGTATACCCTGGAAAGATGTTGAAACTATCAAATTAGAGTCAGAAGAGGACATGCAGCATGAAGTACTTGTAAAAATGCAAAGTACTCTATTCTGACAGTGTTTATTATTAGTAAAGTGTGGGGAGCTATTTTGGTCAAGCTATTACTTTTCTTGTGCAGAACATCTGTTCTTGATGAGGCACTTGTCTGTGGGATTCAAGGACTTTAGAGAGAATCAAGATGTTCCATAAAGAAAGCAGCTTCCTGTATTTTGGTAACTTATTTTAAGTGGTAGTTTACAAAAGATACTTAGGTCAATGAGAGTGTGGGATCAAATGACATGTTTACTTTTGGGACTTTCTCAGGAGGTTTGGTGGTCTGATGCTTTCTGGATTATGAATTTCCAGAATCTTAATCTTGTTTCTGAATGCCACAAGCCCAAAACAAGTATGTCACCTAACTATACATAGTCAAATCCTATAGGCTAAGGACTCAGTCCCATAAGTTGCTCCTAACACCAGATGTTAATCATCAGAGTGGTTCTAAATAGGGCCACCCTGATGATTACCACAACTCTCTCCTTGGATTCAATGATTTTATATAATGGATCATAAAACTCAGGGAAGTATTTACTGCTTATTATAAAGGTTATAACAAAGGATAAAGACGAACAACCAGATAAAGAGATACACAAGGCGAGGTTTAAGTGAAGGTGTGTAGCTCTTCCATGACCTCTCTGGGCACAGCTCCCTTCTCACACCATGATGTGGCTCCTCTTCACCAAGCCAGAAAGTCTCTGAACCCTGAACTTTAGAGATATTTATGGAGGCATCACCATTGTGTGTTTTCTGTTACTATAACAAATGCCTAGGATAAATAAACTTGTAAACATAAAAGGATTCTTTGCCCATGGTTTTGGAGGTTTCTATCCATGATCGGTTGGCCTGTTGATTTTGACTTGTGGTGAGGCAGCACAAGAGGGCAGGAAATATGCATTAGAACAAAGCTTCTCACTTCATGGCTGAGATGAAAGAGAGAGAGAGAGAGGAAGACAAGAAGACCAGCATCTCACAATCCTATTCCAAGGCATGCCCACAATGACAAAAATCCTCTCACTAGGACACACCATCTCCAATTAGTTGGTGTATAGGTTGGTCTGTAGGTTGAGGACCAAGACTTTAGTACACGGGCCTTTGAGACATTTTAGATCCAAACAATAGCAATTATAGCACTCTTGTAGGTATGCTTGATTATTAACTCAACTCCAGGCATCTCTCTTCCCCAGAAGATGGGAAGTAGAGCAGAAAGTTCCAAGTTTCTCATCAGGGCTTGGTCTTTCTGGTGACCATCCAGGAGCCCACCAGGTCTCACCTTATTGAAACAAAAGTTACTCTTATCACACAAATTCTGAAAGATTTAGAAGCTGTGTCAAGAACCAGGGTCAGAAGCCAAATATTAGCACATTTTTATTGCTGAAGATATTACAAAGATTTTAGGAACTGGAGAACGAGACCAAATATGTATTTCTTATTATACCACAGTATAACCGGGGGTCTCTGGCTATGAATCCCTTATAGGAAAAAGATTACAAAAGTCAAAAGATAGCAGCACATTATTACAATCCTATTTAATCTTTAGTATTCATTCAGTCCATCACTATATGGTATTAAAATGTTCCCTGGGGAGACGATGTTCAGGATTACAGATTTCCATTTGCTATTATCAGGTTCCCAAAGCAGAAGAGGTCTCAGCAATATATGGCTTCACCCTTCCCCATATCTGCTAAAATTGAGATAAGACATAATATCATCTCTTGCTCTGAGATTCTTTCAAAATGTTAAAAATAATATTGGGATTTTTTTCATTTCAGATTCATTTATTCATTTTGTTACATCATCTACTATTCCTCTTTCTTGTCCTGTATCCCCAGCTGTCAACCAGGGAAGGGGCGACAGGTGTGTCTGCTCTGCTCCTCTTGACTGAAGGCAGCAGTGGTAGCCTAGCAAGTGTCTTCTCCTTGGTCCACTCGCATTCATACAGAGAGCACTGTCGCGGTACAGAAAGAGTGGGTCAGAATTACTGATGCACAACATAGCTGTGTTCACTGTCGTCGCCAGTTTTGCTAGACAGGATGAAGGCACATTCCTCACCAGGCCCTTAGGAGTCATGCCAGCTGACAACACTTACAGTTATACCTCTAGTCATGTGGCTACTGTATCCAGTAAGTGGGAAAAAAGTTGACTTGATGTTGAAGAGTAAGAAAAAAACAGAGTGATGTAACAGCTCCCTTCTCCAGATCCACAAGAAAAACAGGACTATCTAGTGGGGACTCTCCCTTCGTCTGATTCATCTTGAAAGTGTACGCACTTGTGAAAGTAGCCACCCTCCCCTGTTTTAGACAACCAATGTTTCAATTGCTTGTTCGTATTGTCTATCAAACTCTTATTCTAAGGAAGATGCCTCATAGCCCCTTGTTGGGCATTATGGATTGTCAGCTGTGTTCCTTGGTCTGAAGAAATGAGAGCTGGCCATCTAAATTTCCGTCTAGTTCTTTAATAGAACCCTGAGCATTGACACCTAACATCTGGTAAGCAAAGTCTAGTCCACAGTAAGTGTCTATGAAGACCCGTTTGTAGCCCCAAGACTCCCAGCATCAGCATTGCTTGCCAGCTGTGTTCAGAGCCTTCCCACCAGGGAGTCAGAGCCACTGGCAGTCGTTTTCTGACAGATAGAGTAGTTTTACTGGCATTTTTGTGCCTTGGAGTATGCAAGAGGAATATGTCCAGAATCAGCCCATCTCTGTACTGCTGCAGCCCCTTTTATATCTGCTCATTTTATAGACTCAGGTTGCCAACAGAGAGAGAACACAAGCATATCTGCTTGTTGGTTCTAATCACCTTCAAAATCTGGAAGGGTGTTCTGATGACTTCGACAGGTGGTACTTTAATGCACCCTTCCAACTCCCATAGGCCTGTGCCCCAAGTGGGCATCCCTTTCCTGGGCCAGATTTCCACTGCCCTTCTGTCTCACCATATGGCCAGGCCTTTAGCCCCTACTCATGAGTCAGTAAGAACCAAAACAAATAGGCTTTTTTCATTGTTTAATTTTTCCATTGCTAGGAAAACAGCATGCAATTCAGCCCACTGGGTTCATTTATTTTTCCTTTTTCAATTAGAGTGACATCCTTCCAGCAGGATGTTGTCCATTCATCTTGGAGTTGCTGTGCACAAACCAAGATTGTTTTGCCTGTCAGCTGAGTGTGTTTGCAGGGCCCTGTCCAAGTGATGATAGAATCTTGCAGCTCTTCCGCACTTCTGGAATCAGGTCTTAAGAAAAAGAAGTTCCTTGCTTCTATCTCCCCATTGCATACTCCAGGTAGCTTGATCCTATATAACTTAATTCCATTTCATCGTGGAACTCTTCTGGGCACTTCCACTTCCATTAGGATGTTTCTCTGACATGATAAGACATTGTGAGTATTTCAGGTTTCAAGATTATTTTATGTCCCAGGTCACAGAGGCAGCTTCAGTCAATGTCCAACAGCAAAGTAAGAACTGCTCCTGAAATGGGAGTTCTCTAGTCCAAAGTCCCATAGTCATCAATAGGAGGTACTCAGAGGGTCTTTCCATAAGCTTCAGTCTGTACTCTGCATGGGATATCAAATGGAGAATTTGTCCACACCAGCCCTCCAGCCTCTATACTGCATGGCTTTAGGCAGTCTTACTGGTTTCCATATAGCATGTTCAACTAGCATGGTTCAGTATTCACCTAGAGTCTGCGTATGTATTCCAACATGATAATCCTATCGATCCTTTTATTTTTATCTTCTCAGTGTAATTGAAGTAAGTTAAGACTTCACCAAAGGGCTTTGGTACCACATTGCATGGGGCCCCCATATCATGGAGTCCTGAAAACTTTTCCAGTCATTTCATCCACTTATATTCAAAAGTCTTTAGGTCCCCAGTAAGTATTTGACCACAATGTCTCCAGATCCTTTGCGGAATTTTATCTTAAGTGAGTAGCTTAACTCTGCTTCAAGCAATTGCTTGTCAGGTTTCTCATCATATTCACTATCTCCTGGCTTTTGGCATTTCTCCAAATTGGGAAAAGTAGAAAGGACTTGTTTGGGGGCTTTTAATGTTAGAGGAACAACAGGACTCCCTTTGGTTCATACAACCCTTGATAGTGTTACGTTAAGAACCTTGTTTTAACTCTATCAGTATCGGTTTTTATTCCTCTCATTTCTTTGTAATCATCTAAAATTTCATCTTGTTTTGATGAGTACCATGACACTTGTCTTTCTCTTTCCTCTTTGTTTTGCCCCATCAGTATTTCTCTTATTCATCCTTTCCCCTTCTTCTTCTTCCTCTTCTTCCTCCTCTTCTTCTTATTATTATTATTATTTCTCTCCCTCTCTCCCTCTCTCTTTTTCTTTTTCTGAGACAGTGTCTCATATGTAGTCCAGGATAACCTTGAACTTAAAACAATCATCTTGTCTCAGACTCCCAAGTGCTGGGATTTTATCCTTTTTTAAATGAATTTTAAAATATTTCTACCTTGCTGAGAAGAGTTCCTTGACTAGCCCCTCTGCCTTTTCCCATCCATTTGTTAATCTACAGTTGTTATTAACATCTGTTAGATCTATGAGAAAACACCAAGACAGTAAATTTGATAAGGCTTCCTGAACTGGTGCTTGATTTCACAGCAGTAAGGTGATACGGGGTGCCCCTTTTTCACAGTATTTGCCATGACCTGTGTAACAGGCATACTCAGTAGTTGGACATCCTGGTTATTACAAGTCAACCCCACATTGCTTGCACATATGAACATCAACTGTTTACCTTGGATGTTCCACTTACCATTTCTATGGGAAAAGAGAAAGCGCCACTTTTCAAAATAAGCAGACCTAACAGTAGCTTCTTTCCAGTCCAGCAGACTGGGCATTCTCGTAATGGTTGAACCATTCCCTGGATCACTTCTTACCTTGGTGTTGGACATTGACTGAAGCATCCTCTATGACCCAGAACATAAAATAATCTTGAAACCTGCTAGATCAACCTGTCTGGATCATGAATAGCCTTCTGATTGTTCCATTGTAGATGTAGGTCCTATAAAACCTAGAATGGATTTTAGTAAAGGTTCTTTAGGAAGTGTATTATACCAATGTACTAAATAAAGTAACTCCTTCCTGGTATATCCCCTGGTTTCTTGGCTTTGCTGTTCATTCCACCTATCTTCTCGGTATCCAGAACCCTAGTGGTAGTTTCAGTTGTCCTGGATAATTTTTTCTTTTGCAAGCATCTCCCAGGCTAGTAGTTAAACTCAGATGGATGTATATCTGAGCTTCTCCACCACCAAGGTCCGACCCAACACTTTCTTTCATTTTCATATAATAATAACCAAGGGATAACCAAGGAATCATAGGTTTAATACACTTACTATTTTGCATTTCCTTACATAATAAATGAACCAACTCTCCAGGAATTGAGTTTAACACCATTTCTAAATTCTATTGGTAACTCTGACCTTTAAGAATTTCAGTTTCATACCATAATGGATGATTAGGAAGGCATACGCTTCCTCTTTTAGCTGGCAACACTAAGAAAAATCTAAGTTGAGGTTTTCTCAAAATTTTCAGCTGAAGTTCAAAAAATTTTAATTTAAAAAGTTGCCCTCTAACATTTTATCTTCCAGATCTACTGAATATAGTTCCACTTTTCTTCCTGGTTCAGACAAGGGCCCTGATGTTTGCAATTATGGTGAAAGGTGATTGAACTGCAGCTGATGGGAATGAATATATAATGTCATCAGCCACTTACAGGATACAATTTATTACATGGATACTGGCTTAAGAAGATGAAAAAGTTAAGAAACCTAGAGGCAACCAACAATTGTCACAGCCTAGGAATAAATGCCCAGCATGATTTTGATAACACCAAGGCAGGCGATAAAAGTCTATTGAATTGATGAATTCTTCGCCTTATGTGGGATTTTTCCCCTTCTTTAGTATGACCAGCTTCGAATGGCAGACGGAGTGTCAACTCAGGGTAACAGACCAACTCCATCTTTTATAGAGAAAACAAGTCCAAACTGTTTTGATGACTTGTCCAAGGTCACAATAGGTAGAGTTGGAACTAATGAAGGGTCTCTGGGATTCCATATCACCTTTATTTTATCTGATGAACTTTGTTCATGAATTTTGATTATATATTTATAATTTAGTGTCTTTACTTTTATTTTGTTAATACCATATTTCAAGAGATTTTGATGACTACACTACAATATTTAAAAAGAAATTATATGATCAAAACTTGATATATGTATGTACAAAAATGTCACAGAGAAAACCATTGATTTTTACAACTATATGTTAACCATTATAATGAAAAGAAGAAATTACTATTTTCCCATTTCAGTTTAACAGATGCATACACCTGCCAACTACATTCTCTGAACAATAAGAAAGACGAGATAGTGCATAGAAATTATGAGCCCAGATGCTTATATGAGATCGGACCCGAGTCCTACTGCTGTCGTTTACTGGGTGAATTGAGGAAATCACCTAACTTCCTTTGTTTTAGTTTTCTCATCTGCTAGAGGGGAGCAGTTGTCCTTCCCTCATCAGAGTTCTGTGAGTGCTAAATAAGGGTGTGCAGTTAGCTGAGAAGCGTGTGACTTCCCTTCATTCGTGCTTCTCCTTGGAGGAGCTCAGGCCGCAAGAGGCACATCTCAGAACAGGTCCAGAGCAGGGAGCCAGAGAACCTCAGCATGCCATTCGCTGTTCTGCAGCACTAAACAGGAAGCAGGAGACTCTGACTGGAAGGAAAGGGCCTGGCAAGAGCACTGGGAAGGAGAAGAGACCACTGGATGGCAGAAGGAAGGAGCACGAGTAGTGTGACAGGTAAACCAGCCGAGTCTGGGCTTGAGAAATAATGGACAGGCTGCACCCCAAGAGGCCGAGGCAGGAGGATCATCAAGTTGAGCCACCCTGAGGAACTTAGTAACTTAGTAAGACTCTGTCTCAAAATAAATAAATAAATAAAATAAAATAAGAGCTGGGGGATGTAGCTTAGTTCGAAGGTCGTGAGTTTAATCCTCAGTTTAAAAATAAAAAAAAAAAAGAAAAGAAAAAGAAGTAATGGGACTACTGACAGAATGTGGTTACCTGGAAAAGAAGCTCTTTTTAGAACTAAGTCATGAATTCTTGATCTTCCCTTTTACCAAATTTTAGATGATATGAAGTCAGAACCCTGACCTTCCTGAACAATTTTATAGTTGCTAAATTGATGCTTATATAGTTATTAGCACAATTTTTAGAAACAGCTGTGCCTTCCATAAGCAAGACTGCAAGACTCCACAGAGTAATTCATAGAAAAGATATGCCATAAAATAATATATGTAAAAAAGAGGCCTATAGGACACAGAGTTTGCTTTGAGGTTTTGGTCTAGAACAGAAAGCGCAATATCAAGATAAATAGGTAGTCAGGAGAAGGAGAGTAGAAAACTAAGACTAAAAAGCAGACCATTCAGTAAAGATGAAAAAGAACTAAGATTACCTATGAACTGAAAATAGAAGAATAGAATGATGAGTGATCAGAGAACAATCTGACTACTTTTAAGTCTCTCTTCTTTTGTAGTTAGCCAAGTTTAAGGAGCAAAAGCTAAACAAAGGTAAATTAGTTTCGTATTGCTGCTGTAACAATTGCCTTGAGTTCAGTGGCTTCAAACAATATCAACTCATTCTCATGCAGTTCTGGAGATCAGACATGCGATGTGGGTTCCTAGGAGTGCATTTCTTCTGGAGGTTCTATGGGATGATTTCCTGCCCTTCTCTAACATCTGGAAGCCATGCACATTCTTTGCTTTAAAGATCCATCCTTCATCCTCAAAGCCAGCAGCGTATCATTTTCTAATCTTTGTTTTTATTGTCACTTTACCTCAAGTCTCTGACCCCTCTTCCTTCCTTTTATAATGATCCTTAGGATTACAGTGGGCCTGCAGAAAAAAATCCAGGACAATCTCCCTACCTCGAGATCCTTAATTTTTGTTTGTTTGTTTGTTTTGTTCTTTGAGACAGAGGCTCACTATGTAGTTCAAGCTGGCCTTGCGCTCACTATGTAGCCCAGGCTGGCCTTGAACTCATGGCAATCTTCCTGGCTTTGCCTCCAGAGTGCTAGAATTATAAGCGTGTGCCACCACACCCAGCTTTGCGGTCCTTAATTTTGTCACATCTCCCAAGTCCCTTCTGTCATGTAGTTCCACGTGTACCAAGGACTAAGATGGGGTATCTTTGCAGTGTCACGATTCAGTTTACTAAGGAGGGAGAGGTAGGAATATAACTTTTGCCATGTGACTTCTTCCCCCTTCTCCTTCTATACCCTTTTCTATTCCTTTCTAGCTGTTCTATCACATCTTCAGTGGAAAATTTTCAGGTGCGGGCCATGTTCTAGCAAGGATCTAACCACCTTTCCATTTAGAAGACACTGTTCTTCCCTGCTTTTGTCTTCAGGATATTCTAGCACTCCCTCCGGCCTCGTGTCTCCAAGCTCTCAGGTCTTTCTTCCTTGGCATGTTTCATCTTTGACAGTCTTCTATCGGTTGTGACTTACATTTGCAACACATAAAAGGCCATCTGCATTTAGTTAAGACGGCTCGTTTCTCTAGAGAAAGGTACTCAGCCCAAAGGCTGATGTAATACATATTAATATTTATTAAGATCTTGGCACCCCTCACACCGCAAGTAGGTGATCGTCTGCATGATTCCTGACTGTGTTCTCACACTAACCCCAAATTTCTAATTAGTAACTCCTGTCCTAGAAACCACACCATTTGGCAGAGTTCCCATTGTTCAGTCTTAGTATGTGGGAGCCACAGGCAGACCACACTTTGCTCAGCTGGGAGGCAAAGGGGGGAGTGTTCTGAGAATACTGGGAAGAAACTTCCAGGAGTATGACCCTGTAATATATGCATGGATCTTGAACACTTCCTTGAAATTTTTAGGAAGTACTTCAGGAAAATATGAACTTCCATCATAAATTTAGGAAGAATCCGTGCATAGCTGGGAGGAAGACAGGAGAGGGCCCTGAGATCCAAAACTAGTACCGACTTCTTCCTGGCACACTGGGTTCTCATCAAATCGTGCATCCCCAAATATCAACATATCTGTGCTTTGTCTAATTCTTCCTCAAGGAGAAGTTATTTTTCCATTCTTCGAATTGTCATAGGACTTTTTTTAACCTTCTTTGTAGTTCATATGAGTTCTTAACTTTTTTTTTTCAGATTCAACTCTGATAGAGTATTCAATATTATCTATTTTAATTCTTAGTGTAAACCTGGAAGGTAGTTATGGTGAACATCACTATTTTACCAATGAATAAGTTAGATGTTTGGCCCAAGGTCAGACAATACATTCCACACGCCTGAGTTCAAACTCTGGTGTTCTAATTCCAAATCAAGGACTCTTTCTACCATGTCATAGCTGCATCCCAGTAAAACTCTCTATACTCATCTTCTTTATAATGTGAAAGCTACTTGAGGTCAGGAATAGTCTGTTACTAATTTTCTAAAACATCCCCATAGTATCTAGTACAGAGCATGAAAAATAGAGGTTGCTCTAGTAAAGTCTTATAAGTAGATTAGTACAGAAATGAATACACAAATCAATAACTAGACAGTTTTAAAAATAGAATTTGGGGGAATAATAAGCTGCTGTTACAGTATTTTGTGAGGAGAAAGAAGGAACCATTTGAAATACACAAAATACTATGCTATAGAAACAGTGCTCTTATTCCTCATTGTTATGTCACTATTTTGCTCAACAAATTATTAAAATGGCAAAGATGAATGGAGACAAAGTGTTCTATTTGAAGTAGTGAATTTTGTATCTACTCTATAAATGCTTTGTTAGAGAACACAATAGGTTTTGGAAACCAGTGTTTTATTGAATGATGAAATAGATTTTAAAGTTTATTAAGATCTCAATTAATTTTACTTTCCTGCTCTTTCCCTCCCTCCTTTTCCGGTACTCTTTATTTCCACTTTTATTTTTTCTTTTGCAATATATGAAGTGAGTTAAAAGTAGGGCCACGCCAATAAGAAACTTTCAGTCTTTGGAGTCTCTTGATAATTTAAAGCTGAGGGACATGAAGATGCTGAGAGGCGATGGGTGACACCACTGACCAAAGACGCTCTCATGAGAATCTCTTTTGACCCGTCCACCTTTGGAACTCAAAATAACCACAAATGTCTGTCGTCCTCAACTGCAGGACCACTTTCCCACTATTCATTATCTGGCTTCCAAATTGAGTAGCCAAAAGTCCAGCAGCCCTGCCAACAGTATTTTGAATAAGATAAGGAACTGAAGGTCAAAGGGAAATGAACTGTTTCTGTTCTGTCCATCTTGTCCCTCGCCGTCTCCTTCATTACCCCCAGTAAACTACTCTGAGTGATGAGCATGTCAGAGACAGGCCACAAAAGCATGGGAAATGTCTCCATCTCCATGGGACTCCTCGGGAAAAACAATACTATTTAAAAACAAAGTTAAGTTCAGTTGGTGGTGCATGTCTGCCATCTCAGTACTCTAGGAGGCTGAGACAGGAGGATCGTGAGTTTGGGCAACTTAGTGACTCAGTGAGACCCTATTACAAAATAACAAGCAAAAAAGAATGAAGATATGGCTCAGTGCAAAGGCCCCGGGTTCAATCCTGAGATAAATAAATAAATAAGCAAGCAAGCAAGCAAATTAATGGTATAAAATAATAGCACAAGGACAGCGACACTATAGTGTGATTCTAAGGTGTGCTAAGTATCAGCAGAGACCTCAAAACTCACTTTGTCACTCCATGTCAATGTCTTCCATGAAGAGAGCAGCAATGCGTGTTTTCTATGCTTTCAGAATCTGTGCATTATTACAAGGACAGATTTTCTGCAAACAGTTTTTCTGGAACGTCAGTGAATCAGTTCTTTGCATAGCGTAGATTATCCTGTCCTGTGCTATCCTTTCCTGTCCTGTCCGGTCCCATTCTGTCCCATCCATCTTATCCATTCATCTACTCAGAAAACATCTGATGTCACCGCACCTTGCATTTGCAACACCTAAATACACGATGCAATAAAAGTGATAGTGACTAATAGTAAAATAAGTAATATTATTGGCTGTTTACTGTGCACCAAATGCTACTCTAGTTTGCTGCTTCACTGGCAGTACATTCCTGTGGAAATTTTAGATACACATTCACAAAAGACTGGAGTAGTCCCATGAAAATATGCTGTACTAAACATTGCAGAAGAAATACATTCTGTCTCTTGCTCTGTAACTTATAAGAATTTAGAAACATATTTTAGTTTCTATAAAATTCACTTTTTTCACTGTTAAAATAAGAACAATGTCAATTTAAAACTCTCAAAGGTGCTTTAAATATGTTTCCATTTTGTGATTTTTGTACTGGAGAAGAGAGAACGCAGACAAGATTAGAGTAGCTACAGCGGTTGGAGCAAAGAATGAGACTTCTGTTAGAAGACTTTGGAGTTGGTGTATGGATGGAGGGAAATGGTATGCTTGAGAGATACTGAGGAACCTAACAGGACTAGATACTGTATTCAAGGGGTTGTGGGGACTAATGGGAAATAAGGTTAGAAATGGGGGACTTTGGAAGCCAAAATGTGGTGTTTCAAGTTGATATGATATATCAGTGGTTCTCAAAATGTGGTCTGAGCCCAGAAAGTGATTTTTCCAGCCCTATGTCAGAGCTTTTGAATCAGGAACTCTGGCTGCTGCCCAGATATCTGCATTTTGACCAGACAGACCTCCAGGTGATTTAGGCGCTCACTCATCTATGGGGAAATCACAGTGGTGAGGAGTAGAGAATCACTGTACATGAATAGAAAATAATTTCTGAAAGGCTAGTCTAGTAGTAAGTGTAGAAGGGACTGAAATAAGGGTATAGAAATAGCAGAATCGAGTGTCAGAATAATCCAGTCCTGCAGAAAGGGGGTAAATTTGGGAATGCAGAAAAAAGGGCACCATAAAAGAATTTCCTAGGAAAAAAGAACAACATATGTGACAGATTAGCTCCTGGGAATGAGGACAACAATCTAATAGGAACCAGAGAGTGTACAAATTACGACAATAAGACCATTGTAATTACAAATAAAATGAGACATTGGGAAGAAGGGTGTAGTGGGAAGGGTGTACATGGTACCATTTACAAGTCATTGAATAGCTCAAGTCTTTGGCATTTTCACTCGCAAACTAAAGGTGTTGAATGTTATAATCATGACATCTTAATTTATTATAGCTACATGAAGTTTTAGATATTTTCTAACTAGTTTCCTTTTTCTTTTCTTTTTTTTTCTTAACTAATACAAGAGAACTCATATAACTTATCAAGACTGGCCAGCAAATTGGAGACTAAATTGGTGACAACAGGGAAATGTTACAGGGGTTACACTGTTTTCCCTCTTATTTCCGACTATTACATCTATTTTTTTCTGTGAGAAAGCTAGATATTTTTCTTCTTTAGTACGGGATTGTCTATAATAATAATGTTATTTATAATAAACTCTGCCATATATGAAGTGCCATGGCAAATGTGCTGGATTTCACATGTAGTACCACATTCTGCCATCGTAAGATGATTGAGATCATCTTAAAAGTCTTATGAGGTAGGTACCATTATTATCTCCATTTACACATGAGAAAAGAGGCAAAGTAAGGTTCAGAAACTTCCCAAATGTCAAATGTGTGATAAAGTGAATGGAGTTAGTTCGACTCCAATATTTATGTCCTTAAACATTTAACCTATTCGGTTGCTTGCCCTTCAGGAAAAAGAGCTGATTTCTGATATGAATTTGATTTTTGTAGAAAGAGCTCAGTATCTCACTTGGCTTTCTCTCTAGGAAGAGCCTTTTCAACATGTAGGCTAGTTGCTTTACCAACTCTGTTACATAATCTGAGACAAGGTTTTCTCTACAGTTAAATATAAGCATTTTCCCTGCCAAGTGGAGGGAAGAGATTTAACACAATTCAACATGTTATTTGTAATTGTGATAGTGGACTGGAGATCTGGAAAGTATCTTATGATATCATTTGGACAGATCCAGGTGGTCAAATGACTTAGTTATCCAAAACAGCTGGTCGCTAGTGTTCTTTTGATTTTTCTTCAGTCATGGAAACTCCACTACATTTATTGTTCGTGATTTCCATGGTTTCATCACAGTTATGGTTAGTAAGTTCTCCTGAGCACTTAGTGTTTTAATTTGAGCAATCTGTTTTTCATGAGAATAATTTCATATTCATAGGAGGCTGGTTTTTAAATACTTTTAAATGGATGCGTTTTTGTTCATGTTCTTGTCTGAAGCCTCACAGTCCCTGGAGCCACTCCAGGATCTCTTCTTGGGGTTGGTATCCCTTGAGTGGACCTGGCAACCTCATTATTGATAGCATACATATGTCACTCTGCACAGTTCTACCTTCTCCATGGAGTGCTGCAAAGGTGTATGTGAGGCGGAGTGAAGGTTTCTTTAGTTACAGGACCTTAAATCACCAGCCTATGACTTTGTCTCAGCAAGTCATTCTCCTCTAATTTTTGATTTCTTTCTTTAATAGTAGCTTCTCAGTTGACCTCTTTAAGAATAAGCCACAGATCTCCTCAGCAAGTTTAGGGTTTGGGAAAACAAAGCTAAGTGGAAGACGACCCTCCATGTTCGTGTGTTGTGGGCTCCATAATACAGATCCTTCAGATATAACAAAACACAAACACCAGCTATTCTCTTTAAATGTAGAGAAAAATGTAAATCAACACCTCAATGAATTAATGTGTATATAAGTTGTTGTCATGATCCTTATGAGTTGCTACAGATCACCTGCTTTCCTCCTGTGTGCTGGGAGGAGGGGTGACCCTGGGACCACGGTGGAGTCCTTGCACCTGAACTCAGAGCTTGTAGGATTAGATGAAAATCTGGTGACCACACAGGGTCTTCTACACTTGGATACATCAGCGACCTGGGGAGAACGATTGTTTTGTCCCCAGGGGGCCGAGGAACACCGCATACCATCAGGTAGGCAAGGCTCTGTTGAGCTGCCCAAGTTCAGTCTGCATTTGACAGTCAGTGAGCCAACCAGGGTGCTGCAATGATGGACCTGGCCAGACTGGCTTCAAAAGGGTCAGGGCCTCTCTTTCTTTTATTACCTCTTTCTTTCCTTCTTTTCTTTCCTTTCCTTTCTCTTCCCCTTCCTCCTTCCTTCCTTCCTTCCCTCCCTCTCTTCCTCCCTCCCTCCCTCCTTCCTTCCTTCCTTCCTTCTTTATTTTGGCTACTGCTTTACAGCCCAATATTTGGTGGCTTTTAAAATCTTGCTTTCTTCCCATCTTCCGCATTACAAAATCACTAGGAATTGCTTCCTACTTTTTCCTAATTCATTCCACATTAGTATCTTTCTTTTTCACCAGGAAAGTAATATTTAAGACATAGAATCTTTTCATTCAATCAAGCAGAAAAATGAGCTTAATAAATTGAACATTAATACCCAAGAATTAAAGGAAACTGCTAAAGATTAACATGAGGTAGTGTGAGTCTTAAAGAAAAAGAGGTGGTGGTGATGATGATGATAACAATGACAACAATCACAGTAACTTAGTGCTTGTCGTTCATTGGTTTGGGGAGGCACGATGCATATCAAATTGTTTGGGCTGGAAAGGGCAGTGAGTCACAAGGCAGTCGACACTGACAAGTTCTAGCTTGCACAATGAGTCAAACAGATGATGAATACTGGGATGAATTTGACAGGTTTCAAAGCAGTCGAGAACCAAGGTATGACTGTAAAAATAATATTGGCTAATGCGTACTGCATGCCAGTTATGTGCCAGCCACTAGGATAAACTTGCCATCATTACCACTTGCATTCCTCAAAGAAACCTCTCACAGCAGGCCCTAATGTTATCCTCATTTAATATGTGAAGGAACAGAGGCACAGAGACACAGGGGTGATCAAAATATACAGTGAATATTTAAATTAAAAATATTTTGCCATTGATCTCCTTCAAAATACTCCTCCTTGCTTCAAAAACACTTATCTCATCATTCTTGACACTTTCTCAGGTAGTTCTGGAAATCCTGTTTCATGTCTTTATAAGGTATGATAAAACATATGGTTGAATGCTGCTGCTGAATTACATCCAAAAGGAAGGCAGGCTTGGAAAACCATATCACCGTGTTCCCATCAACTGTATTCACCAGGTCTGGCATCATGCAACTTCGGGCTCTTCCCCAAAGTCAAAGTGACCATGAAAGTTAAATATGATTTGGGACATTGAGGCAGCCACAATAGAGCAACTAACAACATGAAGGAGTACTTCCAGAACTGCTGCAGAAAGTGGCGAGACCTCTGGGATAAATGTTTATGAAGTGAGGTAGCATATTTTGAGGGGAGAATAATAGCAATGTATTTTTACTGTAATCAAAAATTTAATTTAAATGCTCACCATATTTTGATCATACCTGGTATTATGTAACTTGTATAAGGTCACTCAAATAGTAAGCGGCTGTTGAAAACTAGCCTAAATCAATTCATTCATGGCCAACTTTAGGTTACTTTTGGTCAATAACCGTAGCCATTAATGCCTAATAGTAGGTGATAGTCATATCGCCATAACTTCACCACTGGTTTATGCAAGCAAGACCAGTACACTTATAATGAAACCCAATTCTGCCACTCTTTTCAAGCAAATATGTATTAACTAGCTGATGTAACATTTTTATGTAGCTTATTCTATAGACTCAACACCATCTCATTTCTTTGTGCTCTAATTATAATTTGTGTGAAAGGCTCGCTAAGCTGCAATACTATTTCTGAGGTGGGATTCTGATACTCTTGTAGTTGGAATTAGACAGCAAGAAATCTCCGAACCAATGGCTAGAAATAGGATTAGGCCGGGATCAAGCCATCTCTAAAGGTGTCGTCTCTCAGTGAAGAGCTATTGCATTCTTATAACTTTTCTATGTAACTAGTGTCGCCGGTTCAAATAAGATCATCATTGTGACTAGAGAGAGCTGTTACCTAATACACATGTAAAAGCTCATTTCTAGCCTGTGTTCTGCTAATTGACAAAAAGCATCTGGTGTTGATCCCTGTAAGTCATCTGAAACACCTACAGCGCCCCCCTCAGGAAGATGGCCTTTCTGAAGAACTTGCTGACTGCCCTGGAGAAGTGAATTCTCTATTAGAATTAACTATACATATGAACTATTACATATGAAATGTGATCAAAACATATGACTAATGTTTACGTTTTTAAAAAATTATATAGTAAAAGACACATTGCATTAATCCACGTCAAAATACTCCCCCTTGCTTCAAACACACTTAGCTCGTAGCTCTTGACACTTTCTGAAGCAGTTCTGAAAGTCCTCTTTCATGAGTGTCTTTAGTTCCACTGTCCTGGCTGCCTTGATGTCCTCAATCGATTAAAAATGTTTTATTTTCATGGTCATTTCGACTTTAGGAAAGAACCAGGAGTCCCACAATGTCAGATCTGAGAAATAAGGTGGAAGAGGATACACTGTAATGTTTTTATTTGACAGAAATTGCTGTATTGTAAGTATTTGATCAACAAGGGTGACCAAACATATGGTGAATTTTTAAATAAAAAAAAGTTACAGTAAAAGACACTCTGCCAATAATCCCCTTCAAAATACTCTCCCTCATTTGGAGCACATTTGTCCCATTGTTCTTGGCAACGTGTCTTTTACCGTAATACTTTTTTAAATTATTATTAATAATTTTAAAAATTAAAACATTCACCATACTTTTCAGTCGCCCCTTGTATATGTCCACATAGCAATTACGACCAGCTAAATTTTTTCTTGTTTCTATTTCTTGTTTTGTTTCCATCTCACTCAACTAAAACATAAACTCCAGGAGATGATCTGGTCTTTTTATTTCACAGGGGATTTGAAAACACGTAACTACGTACAGCATGTGTCAGGGATTCAGTAAACATATTGTTAATTTGTTGAATAAATATATGAGCAGGAGAAGCTAAACAAGGCCAGGTTTTTCTATCTCCACTGTGATCCTATGAAATAAATTCAGTTATTTAAACAAGTACAAGTCTCCCTGGGAGACTCCCTAGTTCTTTTATTGCAGGTTGCCTGAAGGGGCTGTGATTGACAAGAAGTGAATTTGGGGCGGTTGAGGTAAGAGCTTGAACATTAAAACAGCAATAGTTGTTATTAAAAGATCTTACCACCTGGTATGGTGGCCTGTGCTTGTAGTCCCAGCACTCTGGAAGGTGAAGAGAGACAGATGGCAAGTTCTAACCCAGCCTGGGCAATTTAGTGAATTTGTAAGGTCTTGTCTCAAAATAAAAAATGAAAAAAGGGCTGGAGCTGCAAAAGCTCTGGGTTCAATCCCAGTACCACAAAAACACACACAACAAAACAAAACAACAAAACAAACTTACTGAAGGAAAATGTTAGGACATGGCAAGAGGTGCAGTGCTACAACAGGCGAATGGGCTCTCTGTGGACACATCTGGCATTGGTGATTCCATTTTTTTTCAGCCATCTTTCTCTGCCTTCAGTTTGAAGTGGTTTATGACTTAATCACTCACATGAGCAAAAAGCCTAAAACACTACTAGGGAGCCCCACTTTTCTTTGGAAAGAGAGAAACCTACTTGTCTTTGGAAAGAGGGCTGCCATTGCTGAAGTCATATCATAATACATTAACAATGATGATGCCGTATATTCTTTAGTATTTTTCTTCACCTTTCTATCATTGGAACCACTGAGGAATAGTTTGTACTAATTATACAGTCATTTGGCAGAATGTGCCATGTATTAGTCCTATAAATCAGGTAAGAAATTTACCACTGTGTTAGCTTTCATACTCTGATGAAACACAAGCGATAAGTGGCTTAATTCAGAAAAAGGGAGAATACAAGGCAATAGATTCTTTCTCCACCAAAATGACTTAGTGCTATCTTCTCTCTGTCCTTGAGAATTGATCTGGATTTTTAAGGAGCTACATTCAGAGGATCGCAGGGAGCTGAGAATTTAAGTTCCAGAATTAACCTGATGTTCCACTGCTGTGTCCTTCTATTTTACTGGGTTGTTTTTTTTTTTTTCAAGATATCGTTCTCCCTTTATCCTTCCAGAGCCATCTATGTGTGACAAATCCACTAATCTCAAGTTTTATGTAAACAGCTAACAAGAAGGCTCTTCCAGTCTTCAGCCAAATGGATCCTTCTTGAGGTGTCCAGCACAGTGACCTGCATGCTCTGGCCTCTCCTGTCTGTTGGCTTCTGGGTGGTTTCTATCTATGTGACTCAGATCTCTGTTGCATAGAATTTATTGCTTACTCTTGTGTCTCAGATTCTGCTTCGGAGGAGTCTGGTTGCTAGCAAATGCTGAAGAAGCTGTATTTATTTTCCCTGGGCATTAACTGCATTTTTAGGACGCAAGACAGGACATATTCTTACCTCCGTGGAAACAAGCTTTGTACTGTTCTTAAGGAGTCTGGAACAGATCTGCTATCCGGGGGCTGGTTTTAGCTCATGCCTTCCCAGGGCCAGCAGGGGGCATCCGCCACACAGATTTCAGTTGGACTGAATTTAAATTGGATTATCCCGTGCTGGGACACTTTTTGGAAATGTGTTATAAGAACTCTGACCTATTCGTCCTAACTCTCCTCTAGTTCTTCTTTCCTCCTATCACTAAAGTATGTCTGGAGTCCAGAATTAAACCTGCCTGTGACTGCCAAAAACCTTGCAACCATAAGACTGATGTTGGCCTCAGTGCTACTTCTGCTGCTTTTCCATTTCTTTTAAATCCTGGGAAATTATATCTCATAATGAGTTGTTTTCAGATTTCAAGTGATTGCAATTGCTTTCTCTACCTCTTACTTCAGAATATGTGCTATATTGTATAAAGAATTGACGGCCTGCTCAGTTTGAGCCCCACTTTTCTATTTGGTTTTTTTTGTTTTGTTTTGTTTTGGGTTTTTTTGAGGTGGTAGGAAGCCTACTCACAGTTTCACACATGCTAGACGAGGACTCTACTGCTGATTTACACCTCTGGCCCTTCTACTTGTCTAGTTTTGTTTTTGTGTTTTGGTGCTAGGGATCAAACTCAGGGGCTTGCACTTGCTAGGCTAGCACTCTACCACTTGAGCTAAATCCCCAACCCCTATTTTCAATCTCCGTAAAAGACATAAATTGAATTCAGTTATTTTATGGTCCCTGCAGTCATTTAATGGATACCTCTCTGCCATTAACAAAATGAGAGACGTCTTAGTCCTCCATGACTCATTTTATGTCACACCCCAACATTTTAGCTATCTCACTCCAAAATGCCATTTTACCATAACGTAGCGATTCAGTTCATTTACTTGCTCATCAGTTTATATAGGAAGTTTGTATTGAGTGCCTATGAAGTACGAGGCCCTTGACTAAATGTCAAGGCAATAATTGTGGACAAAATACGTTGATTCTGCTCCTGGGGAAGTGACACATCTATAGAAGAGATAAGCGATACTCAAATATATATCCAGAGATATAAATGCAAACTGATAATAGCCATGAAAGAAAAGTACAGAGTTTCTGAGGTATAGTAAGTGCAGTTATTAGAGTCCATAGTGTCCCATTGCTCTATCTTCCTGTTATCGCATCAGTGTACATTTGAGCTCCTTGCAGTTGGAGATGTTTTTAGAATTATTATATGCTACTTGTTTGCTTCAGTGATTGGAAAAATATACACAGTATAATTTACCTGTAGTTTGAATGCATCCTTCAGTTGTTCCATCAGTCTGCAAGGCAAGAAACATCTTTGTAACCCTTGAAAGATCTAGTATAAGACTTGCTCTGTGATTGGTTCCCAGTAAATTATGCTTCCATGTACAGTAATTTTACCTCTAGAAAGTTAACAATGTTGCTGTTTTTCTGATTGCTTGAGCCTCTCCACACCTGTGCATTTTAAGGTAACAACTTTCTCTTTATTTGTCCATTAGCAGAAAGGACCAAGGCAGTCCACAGCTTTTGGAAATTGGTCTTCCCAACCACCCTGTAGCAACACGGGGAGCAGTCCTAGAATTATTCGGGCCTTTCCAGCTTGAAATCAGTAGCGTGAGTCATCTCGAGGAAGAATCATGTTCAGCTGAAGCATTAATTAAATTCTCACCCAGGCATTTCCAATTGATTTTATTTCAAAACAAGTTTTTCTTTGTAAAACAAAAGGATAGCAAAAGTAGGGGGCAAGGGAGATGAAAGGATATAAAAATTGTTTCTTGTTAACAAGTGTTAATGTAATATACCCAGGAAAAATGCCTAGTGATCAGTCACATGGAGCCAGAGACTGAGTCTAAAATCGTAAACAAATTAGAAGGTTTTGTTCTCCAGATAGGGTTATTTTTGACATTAAATTAATGTCAGATGCATTCAAGTTTATCTTTAAAGGGGAAAATAATTCAGTAAGTTTGAGCTTTATTTTGGTTTCCCATTTAATTTATGTGTGAGGGACTCTGATGGGAAGAAAGGGGAGAAAAAGATGAAACAGTATCCCAGGAATTCTTGGGGCAAAAATAAATGTATTAAATCTGTATTTTTTTTCCTCGTGAAAAGACTAAAATGTTGCAAGTGGTTTGAACTTCATTCATCAACTCTTCAGTCTTTAAACTATTACTGTTTCATAAGCATAAATGCAATAATATTATCCATTCTCTATATGGCCTCAAGTTTCTAACTAAATTGATGGGACTTCCCAATCTATATGCTCAACTTTTTGATATCCTATTCTTGAAATAGCAGAGTTGAAGCCATAGAGAGAAGGGCTTTCCAAAGCACTACTTTTCTGTTTCCGCTTGCATTTCCAGGGCAAATATGGGGAAAAGAGTGGCTTGCTTTTAAGGTATGTGTGCTTGCTTTGAGATAATATAATTTTCTGTAGATGATGTTATGTAGTAGTTGATTTCTAGATCATCTCTCCAAAAACTTATTTTAAAAAATGATATAGATAAAATAGTCCTTTGGTTTTGATTCATCTTGGCTTTAAAAGGTTTTTGTAGGGTGTCTTGAGAATTTAACCACTGTTTATAGACAGTTTTATGGGAAAATGCATTCAGAAAGAGCACACTATGTTCATGAGACAGGACATCTTTTCTTTATGTAAAAGAGACAATCTTTGAAGATGCCTTTCAACAGTTTTGCCTTTTTTCTTACATTCACCCCAAATGCAGTGTAGTTGAGGCATGTCACAGAGGTCCCATTTCACCCGTCTTTTCATCAGAAAGAGGCAGGCACAGAAGCTGGCGCTCAGCTCTCCCTGCCACGCCGCATCCTCACACACCACAAGTGCTTTTGCACCCTAAAACAATACACATGCACCCTTCTCTCAGCATGGAAGGTCTACCCCTTTCTTGCCCAACCAGATGACCACTGCTTAATTCTCCAACTCCACCTTTGCCCCTAGAAACCCTCACTCGCCTCTGGACACTGGTGCTCCTCCACCAGGACTCTGCTTTCTGGGCATCCTTTCTTTAGGCCGCTGTGTGAGTTTGTTTGCAAGCCTGAGACAACAATAGGCTATAAGCACCCGGAAAGCAAAGACCAAACCCTCTGAGTGTTTATGCACCTACTGTATACTGCCTGACACAGTAAGCATGGTCAATAAGGAAATTTGTAAGAAGGAAAGAATAATTATTTTAAAAACAGCTGTTGGTTCTAATTACCCTTAATTTACCTGTTAATCTTTTTTGAAAAAAATTATTTTGATTTGTACATGTTTGCAGTACTTAACAATTTCTCATGGGGAGTTGGTATACATATGTAACACATCTCAGTTCTTTTTTATCCCCTTTCCCTCCCTTTATTTTCCCCTCCCTCCATCTCTTGGTCTCTTTCCCATTTTCAAAAGATCTATCTCCCTATTTCCTATGACCTAAATTTTACTTTGCTCTTTATTTATATTTTGGGTTTCTCAAAAAAGAGCAACCATGCAATATTTAAAGTTGGGTGTCTAATTTACATCACTTAACATTGTCTCCAGATGCATCCATTTTCCTACAAATGACTCAAGTGTATCCTTCTTTGTGTATATGAATACCACATTTTTCTTATCTGTTCATTTGTTGATGAACATGTAGGACCTTCCAAGATTTAGCTGTTATGAATTACGCTACTATAAACATGGCTATGCATGTATCACTCTAATATAATGTCTTTAACTCTTTGCGGAAGATACCTACAAGAGGAATAACAATCTCTACTTTGTTTTCCGAGGATTCTCCATACTTATTTCCATAATGGTTGTACTAGTTGACATTTCCACCAACAATGTAGAAGTATTATCTTTTCCCATCAGCTTTGACAGCATCCGCTATTGCTTCATTTCTCAATGATAGTCATTCTATGGGGAGTCATAGCCAGAAATGGTGAAGATTTTTTCATGTATTTAATGGTCCTTTGTACTTCTCCTAAGAAGTGTCTATTCATTTAAGTTGTCCATTTTTTGGATTGGATCTTTTTTGGGGGAGTGTCTGATTTTTTTTGTGTTCCTTATATATTCTAGATATCGGTTCTCCATCAGAGGAATAGCTGGCAAGAATTTTTTCCCATTTTGTAGGTTGTCTTTTCACTCTGGTTGTTTCTTTTGCTGTGGAGAAGCTTTCTAATTTTATGTGATCCCACTTGCTGATTCTTGATATTATGTTTATGCACTTGGGGTTCTGTTAAGAACATTCTTGCCTACATTGTGTCTTCAAGAGTCTTACCAATTTTTGTCTTCCAGCAGATTAAGGGTTTCTGTTTGAACATTAAATCTTTGATCTATTTTGATTTTAGTTTAGTACATGGTGAGAGATAAGGGTCTAGACTCAATCTTCTGCATGTAGATAGTCAGTTTTCCTAGCACCATTTATTAAAGAGGTTGTCTTTCCTCCAGTGTGTGTTTTGGCCCCTTGTCAAGAATGTGCTTGGAGTTTTTGCTGTGTCCTCTATCCTGTTCCATTTATCTACTTGCCTTCTTTGTGCCAGTAACAATCTATTTGTTAAAACACTGTAGCTTTGTAATCTAACTTGAATTCCAAGTACTGATGCCTTCTGCTTTGCTCTTGTCACCTAGGATTGCTTTTGCTATCCTGGGTATCTTCTGGTTCCATGCGAATTTTAGGATTGTTTTCTCTAGTTCTGTGAGGAATGCTCTTGGTACCAATTACTCTTACATGGGAGATTATATTGAAATGTTTTTCTGCCTTTTACAAAAGCAAGTGGCTCAGATGGAGCAAAAGAGAGAAAGGAAAAAAAAACCTACATTGAGAAAGAGAAAAAATAAAAACCTAAAGAACCAGCTAAACAAAAGCACTATGAGAGCCGCTCCTTAGATGACCTTGTGTAAATATTGGTGAGTGGATTCTTGGGTCAAGGTTAAAACTAAAACAGTTCCCATATGCATCCCTTTTATGTATGGAAGAAAGGGGCATGTGGAGCCAGGAGGAAAGGGGTTAAAGGATAAAGTTCCTCACCACTTGGATGGGCTTCTGCGCACTGGAAGATGGACCTGTCTCTCTGATTGTAGTACTGGACATTCGCCAGCAGAGGACAGCCACAAACACTGCATGCATGTCCCGCCGCACCCCAATCATGTTCTTTATATTTCAGATAACTATAAAATTGGCGATTCTTGTCTTCAGAGGTAGAATATGGGTAGTGGTAGGTTTCATGATTTTGTAGTAACTTATGGGGAAGTTCTGGATGCTTCGAAGTGGCTAAAGTTAGGAAACTTGGGTTAGGTTTGGTTGGAAAATATGATTTTGCAGTTGGAACTAACGTTGCAGAAGAGAAATGCCAAATGCTGTCCTACCTGCGTGACTCACGTTCACCAGCATATTTAGCCATCCAAAAATACTCGCGGATGTAGTATTTTATCAGCCCCAATTTCCAGGCCAAAAACATTAGATAATTTTAGTAAGTTATGGAGGCTGAATTCAAAGCAAGACTTACTCTTTCTCCTTGTTATATAAGTTCCCTCAGCAGAACATGCCCAGTTTATATCATGGTGTTACGGTTGGCTTCAGTCAGCGACAAGGTCCTAGAGAAAAAGCAGAAGCAGAAAGAAATGCCAAAGAGAAGACGTTGCAGGGATGGCTAATTCTAAATCATAATTTAAGAATCATTTTACTATAAGAAGAGAATATGATGTAATAATTATACTTAATGGGTTCTCTGGAAGTTACTACAGTAAATTTCTTTAACTGTTTCTCTCTAATTTCCATAATTGTTCATCTTGAGGATTCTATTGTTTATGTTGTCTCACGACAGTCTCTGAGAACAGTGAGGAAAATGTGTCTGCAGTAGCAAAATCCTATCCAGCTACAATATGAACCCCATCACAGCTCTTTAAATTTTAGTTGTGATTAGCACTGACTGAGAGACAAATGTTAGCAGATGGATGAGGAATGAAATCAAGAGTTTTTAGTTTACACTGATAGATATTACAGCATGCTTACTATGTTGCCAAGCATTGTAGCAGGCACGGGAGTTAACAGGTATTTAAGATTTAATTCCCGCCTTCAAAGAGTTCTCTTATCCAGGCTGGAAAACAGACACATAAATCAACCACCTAACACAACGTGATAAACCCTATCTTAAAACCATGTGTAAAGTGGCACAGTGACAAGGAAAGGACAGTTTTGCGGTCTCCTAATATCCCATAGTTTGTTCTGTGGATTAATACTTAAGATTCGCGTGCTGTTTTAAATTCAGAATTGTGATAAAGCTATAGGTAGCTTAGAAGCTTGGTTTTAAAACTGAGCCCACAAATAGGTGCATCTTTTGATAGAGGGACACTCAGAATTCCGACCACATCTACTCGCTAAGAAGCTGAAGGACCAGTAAATGCTACTACAGTCAGCCCATTCACAATAATCCTCATCTGCATGTAAGATACTCTGACACCTCTTGTAGGCCAATGGTCATCAAGTTGGAAAACTTTGTTGGCAAATCATCAAGCAGAATAACTTCATTCTATAGCTGGAAATGGTTCATTAAAACATCTAGGCTGTCACTATGCAAAAACAAGGGACCTGAAATCTGGCAGTAAAAAAAATTAATTTTTCCAAATGTCATAATCCAATTAATGGCTGCTAGACCTCAGAAGACCCGTGGACCATGCAGTGAGTATGCCTGTAAATTCTAGAGACACATAGCTTGGGCTCTGCCATGTATTTAAATTAGTTACTTAAACTCTTAAGTACAGTTATTTAAACTGTTTGTCCTTCATTTTCCTGAAATAATACAACAGTATCTGCCATAAAAAATGAGAGAATGCAAAAAAAAATTAAGATTAAAATGAGCTAACACGAATTACTCACGGTTATAATAACGCTTGGTAAACACCAACAGAACTCATGCGTCTCAATTTCTGCACTGATCTTCTTTCTGCCACAACATGAATGAAAGAAGTGAAATTGTGTTTTGCTCATTTTTGTTTCTCTGATGAAAAAGAAGTCTCTTCTTTAAATCTGTGGGCTCACGTGATGTTCTCGCTTCCCCTTTACATCTCTTCTTTCAGGGCCAAGGAGATTAAGATTAAGTTGGGAATTCTACTCCAGAAGCCAGACTCGGCTGTTGACCTTGTCATTCCATATAATGAGAAGCCAGAGAAACCAGCCAAGACCCAGAAGTGAGTCATAAACATGGATTCCACTCATTTTCCTCCAGACGATGGCTATTTTTCAAGTGTATAGCACTATCCCTCATCTGTGGGAACTACCCCCTTCAATTACTCACTGAGGATCGTAAGAGTCCTGAGAGAACTGCTTTGTAAAAAGTCATCTTTTTTTTACTACTCCATGTCTGGGGCATAATATTGGATACTCAAAAATACTAAAAAATAAAAGTAAATGTAAAAAATAAAAAACAGAACCCTGCCTTACCTATGGAAAGACAGGCCATACTTTATAAAATGGCATCAGCCATCTTCTCAGTTATTTATCACACAGAGGTGTGGTAAAATAAATGATCATTTACTGCCCTGGATCAGGAAGCCATCCCGAATCCAGCTAACTATGAACCTTGCATGCTCATCTGCTAAGATTCTCCAAGGCGGCCTCCTCAGGCAGGGGATGCAAGGGAGAGCTTCCCCTCAGGAAGACGCTAAGGAAAAGATAAATAAAATTTGCAATTTAAGATAGTTTCTTCTCCAATATAATGTCCCTTCAAGGAGTAACACAGGAAGAAAAGACTGTTACTTAAAGGAGGAATGAATACTTGACTAGCTATTTCTGTTTAATGCACACCAGGTATTTTTTCCAATCCATAAATTAATATTCTTGATAAGGATCTATCGTCTTCCCTCTCTCATCCTCACCCCAGTACCCCACCTCTGCCCACATACTGCCATCATTTTAGGCATGACAGGGAACTACAGTTCTAAAGAAGCAGGATGTTATGGCAATGAATCGAGCTCTCACAGTCTGCATTGGCACTACTTTAATTTAATAATATTATACATAGCATTGCCATGTTTATCACCATTCCACTAGCTCCCTGAGCCATCACTGCTGAGAGATACACTCCATCTTCCCTTTCAAACAGAGATAACCATGAAAAATTAAGAAATGAAAGAGAGTAGAAGAAAAACTAAGTGTATTCAGACTCCTTCAGTCTGCTACCTAAAAGCTCACAGAATTGTGGTAAAAATACTGCAGCACCTTTTAACTTGTATTTCTCTTTTTAAATTTAACATTTGCATGAATTGGCCAACCAGTTCTTTGGCTCAGTGACCTTCAACTTATTATAGCTAGATTGATTAGGAGATACAGAAATGAGTTTTTCTTTTTTAAAATCATTTTTCATCAAACTAAGTGGATTTTTCCATTCTCTTCCTTTTATTACTTCAAAGTGCTCTCAAACCGGAAGTGAGACGTAATTGAGTTTTCTCCATTTAAAAGGGGGAAACTAATTGAATATTAGGCAGCAGGCTGCAAGCACTAGCGGACAATAAGAACCACATTTCATAGTAGCAGCAGATCAAAAGGAGTATTTTGAAGTAAACAATGTGGCAATTATTGATTTGTTGAGATTAACTTTAAGAAATATAGTGGTACATTTCCTGCTTTGATTCTATTGGCTTAAGGGATTCAGAGAGAAACAATTTTGGAAGAAACCTGAGGCTGACATTTATTGGATTACTTGCCTTTTGTCTTCTCTTCCCTTTCCTTTTTAAGTTTGAACTGTTTTTGGAAAAATGTTTCATATCCCTAAAGAATATATGAACGTGTCTATTACACTTTTAACAGTGATCACTCAAAGAGCTTCCCCCTTCCCGTCTGAACCAATAAGCCATACTCCACTTCTGTTGGGCAAATTTAAGGGCCTTTTACCTGACAAGGAAAGCTGATGTTCTTCATGAGCTCAACTAATCTATTTTCTGCCTTAAAACTTCTCTGCATATTTTTTTTTAAATTCATGTTCTCACAAAGGAGAAAATAAACCTTCTCTTGACTGAAAATATTTTACAACCCTCCCAATTCCCCCACCCTCGCCATTTAGAGCTGTTGACATAGGTAGAATTCCTTCTTTAGGAAGCAGTTTTTTAAATTTTTTGGACCATTTGATTAAAATTTGGACCACTGAAAAATTTAGAAAAAAGCTGACTATACCCTTACTACCCAAAGCCAGACTCTGTTATCATTTTAGTATTCTTAATTGCTCTTTTTCTCTCCCAACCATTTCCATTAGGAGGTAACAAGTGCCTATATTAACTCTGAAAAATACTCTCCTAGCCCTTCATTCTTTCAATTCTTATACCCTTCTCTTGCTTAATTCATTCTAGAAATGGAAGTCTGTTCTCACAGTTTCCAGTATTTTCCTTATCTCTTTATCAGGGTTAAACCTTACCTCCCCACTGAAGTTGTCTCTAAGGAATCACCTTCAAGTCCTTGCAGCACTGACTACTACCTGCCTCCTTGTCCAAACTCTCTTCCCTAACTTCGGATGCCGTGTTCTCCCCCTGCCTTCTTTTGCTCCAAAAGTGCTCCCGCTTTTGCCCACTGTGTACATCTGAGCATTTCCTAAGGCTCTGATATAGAGCCTCCTAAAAAGCAATAAGCAAAATTAATAAACCACGTATGTTTGGTATATGATCATTGCTATCATGGCTTACAATATAATCAAGTGCAAAATGTCAGGGGCAGAAATAGATATTCTTGTAGTATTTCTTTCTATTCTAAATGTCTCCTTCCCCCTGTGCCATTGGTTTTTTACATTTCGTTGTGGTGGTGGTGGTGGTTGTTAGCACTTTAGAACTCTAGAATGACCTCCACACTAAACTGTTAGTTAGGAAAAGTTACAGCATGTTGTCCTACAGATGCTCTCACCTGGCTCACTGCACGCTGAGCCTTGGTGTGAAGAACAGAGATGTACATGCAATTTGTGGCCTATATAGGGACATCGAAAAGTAGCATTTAAAAATTGTAACCCATTAATTGTACCCATGTCACTGTTTGTTATGGGGTAAGGACTCAGTAAACACTCATGAATTTGAGACCAGCAGTGAGCAGACAGCACCATAGAACAGGAAGAGAGAGCAGAGCAGGAGCTTATAAATACCATTAACAACTTTAGGTTCATTTACCTGATCAAGAACAAGAGCATGTGACAGCATCATCAGGGAAATTTAAATACATGCCAGGCACTATGCAGGTTCAAAACCAAACCAAAACCAAAACAAACAAAATCCAACCACTGGTTCTTAGAGAAGGGAAAACGTTTCTCACGATTACAGCTAATACATGTCAGAGTTTCCAGCAAGTGTAGTAATGGCTCGTCGGACTGATCGTTGAAATCTATGTTCTGGGTCGTTTGTAGCTTTCAACATCTGGGGTATGGGGCTGGGTATTTAGCTCAGTGATTAGAGTGCTTGCCTTATAACCACGAGGCCCTGAGTTCGATCCCCGGCATCAAAAAAACAAAACAAAAAACATCTAGGGTAACACTGGGAACAATGAGCCATCATTCATTTACTTATCATTTTGACATTCATTGCAGGGTTTCCTACGCTGCATCTGGCTCGTGGTGAGTCTCAAGCACGTAAACATTCATTGAGCCCTCATCCCATGGCCAACAGTGACTGGGGCACCAGGGATGGGAGACAGTTGAGCTGGGGCTGGGGGAGGTGAAGAAAAACTGCCATATTTTGATGTAGGCCAAAAGTTGTACATACACCTTTGATCATCACCACAAGGTTCATTTGTTACAGACCGAAGTTGTGGGAAAAATATGATACGATATGGCAGAGTGGGGAAAGTTCTCCATGAATGACAACCTATTTCTGTAGCAATGGGTGCACCAAAGTCGTGCAAGAGATTCAACAAGTAAAATAAGAGTGAAGAAAAAAAACCAAAAAGAGTCAGCGAGAGAGAACACTCCTCACTGAGATGGTCACTTCCTGAACAGGTCAGCATTTTCATTGGGCATCGAAAAATACACAGTTAATCATTTCTAAACGTGTTTATTTTGCCTTTCATTTAAACTAGCTTCCTGTCTCTCTCTCTTATACACACTCACAGAGAGATTCTGTGTTCACCCTCTGTGGTCAGCTATGACCCGCAAGCCAGGATGCTTATTGGTCATTCAGACCTGCATCTATCTTGTTTCTGAAGAAGTCAGATTTAATGAGGGCCAGCAAATTCTGAGAATCAGGACAGGATGAACCTCCACTACCTCCTGGGCTGGTAATCAGAACACTGGGCTGCACGCCGTGGGAGATGTGTCCTTCTTGTCTGTGCCCTTGAATCAGTTTGGACTAATTTCACCCCCAAGCAGGCTTTGCACATACCCTTTTCAGGGATTTAATTTTGGCTGTGATGTGCTGCTGATACTGACCATTACTTCAGTTCTAACAAGACCATTTGGGACAAATTGGATCCGGTAACGTGCTTAAATTTGGTGTACCTGCTCATGTCATTGCTTCTTCCTTGGCTCCTCTAGACCAGCCAGAGGGGGGGGGGGGCAGGAAAGTGATTCCATTATGAGAAAATATTTATAAAAAGAGAAGATTCGGGGGTGAAACTGATCTTCTCTTTGCTCTGAGCTAATTTCTTTTGAACAGTAATTTAACATTCAGCTGCTTCAGTGAATAATTAAACTTGGTGGGTGTCTATTATGTATAAAATATTGAACCCGCTGTAGTGAAGAAATTAAGATGTGTAAGGCCCATGCCAAATCTGTAGGTATGAAATAATACATACACAAGGAAAGTTCACAGGATGGAGAATACAGAAGAATCAAAAGGAGTTATTAACCTGTAGAAAATATGTCCCTTTTTGATTAGCAATAAAATGAACCGGAAAAAAATAGGAACATACTTGTAACCCCATACTCATTCAATTTCTCCTCACCATGTCCTTTATATCAGCCAAAGGAAAGCGGGGAGAGGGAAAGTACTCACTTGTTACGAATAAATCCATGATACTTATACTTCTGGCCAGGCAAGCAGAAATCATGTAAGATTATTTCACCATGTTTGTTATCCTTGGTTTTGTTGCGTTTAATTTTCAAAGGGTAAACACATAAAATTTTATGAAAAAAAGTTTAATCAAGGCATACAATCTGCACATAGGCTGCAATGAGGAGCACAGGAGTTAGGGAAGTGTCACAATCCTTTCGCCAAAACGCCTAGTGCTGTCATGGATCCCTTACATAGATAAAATGAGGCTGAATCTGAGCCAGCAAAATGAAGAGTGGAATGAGCAATTGTCTTATCAACCACAGCTGCTAGCTTAAACAGTTAAAACGCCAATATATTTCATAAAACAAGAAGAAGTATCCTGGATCACCTCGATGGTTGATCAATGATTTAAGAATTATGAAAATGCCAGCTCAGGAAAACACCTCCATTGGCCTTCGTAGGTTAATAAATACTTCGTCGATGATGAGCTCAGGCCACAACACGGGACGGGTTCAGCCAGGGTGCACGGCAGGTGAAGTCGGCCATTTTCCAATTTTCGTGTGTGTGTGCTGAACTGAGCACAGTCAGCCATCTTCTCAGACAGTGCCAGCCCCGCTGGAACATCTGCTATGAGAGAAGGATGGGTGGTTAAAACAGAAAAGGCTGTGCATTCCTGCATTTATAAATGTTAAAATAAAAGCACCCTACCGGGAAATTGTTGGCTGTTACCTTCTTTAGAGTCAGCATCTCAAGCATTTGTGTACAATATTCTGATTCAGGATAAATTGACCAATTTTCTTCTAAATCTTTCAAAAAATATTACCCTCTCCTGAGCAAGGAAAATAACCATATATGTAAATGTGGACTTGCTATGATCATGCTCCCAACATGAGGCAAATTTACACATACCATTTTGCACTAGCCCTGATGAGACAGACTTGGGGTACAGCTGTGGAACCAAATCCCCTTTGCTGATTAGATCAAGTGGCTAATGTGCATCCCTATAGCAAGCCAACTGGAGTTCATTAAGTTGTACTTGGAATTAAAACCACAGTTGGAGCCACTGTCATGGGATATACAAGAATCTTCAGACATAGCTTCATCGCAAATAGGGTCTACTTCTAAAAAGGAACATACCTAATCAAATTGCTCAAAAAGAAAGGGAGATATATAGTACTCTGTAGGTATATGAAGGCAAACCAGCCAAACAGACTCAATTGTTAGAAAGTAAGTCAAGCATCCTTGTCGTGAGGGTGGGTAATCTGCTGTGTCATTTCTATTGAAGAACAGGTCAGGTCGTTGTTGCATATGTGGTAAACTCTTCACTTCTGTCATCACCTCTTTCTGTCCTTGTTCTTGCGTTAGACCCTCACCGGATGAGGCCCTGCAGTGGCGGGATTCCCTGGACAAGCTCCTGCAGAACAACTGTAAGTTCACGTTGTTTTATATGAGGGTCAGAATAGGGACAGAGACACAGAACACCTTTGGGTTGCCCCAATTTTGACCTCTGTCCAGCTATTCAAAGTGGTTGTAACAAGAGAAGGGTACCAAGAGAGTGTGGTTATGCAGCTGGCTGTAAGAGGAAGACGCTGTGGGAGAAAGTGAGCATAAGGTGTGCTGAAGATGCCTGCTGCAGGAACTGTTCCCATCTCTCCTGTTTTCCTCTGGGAGGCAGAGGAAGTGGCTTGGCCTGGGTGCTTCTTTTCCTTCCCACCCTCCTTTCTTCTTCTCCTTCTTCTTTTAAGACACAGGTATCACTGTGTTGCCCAGGCTGGCCTCAAGCTCCTGACTCAGCCTATCAAGTACCCAAGACTGCAGACAAGCAACACCATGCTTGATTGACCTGCGTGCTTCATAATATTCTTATCAGTAAACTAGAGAAATTACTTTTCCCTGTTTAGTCTCCTGATGGATTAGTAAGGATTAAAGATCTCTGGCAAATTCATGGGCAGTAATCTCTGTTCAGACTATAAACTGCTCTCTTGTAAACCTGATAATGGATTATTATGTTCTCCTGCCTTGGTTTCTCCCTTTGGCAGCATGCCTGTCACATCTTCATTCAAGACATGACAAAGGTGCTGGCCACCACAGAACTTTCTTTTGAGTTAAATGCAATAAAATCAATGCAGTAATGAATTCTGTTTACCTTTCCTTGATCAAAAATCCTTACTAATTTCCAAGGTTTAGAGCAGTGGTGGTGAACCTATAGCACAAGTATTATTGTGCTTTTAAGACAAAAGATGCTAATGTATGAGTTGTTTTTTTTTCTAAACTAAAAGCTCAGTATTCAGGTTTAATTGCAGTGTTGGCACTTGGCAATATATCAGTGAGTTTTGGTTTGCAGTTTGGCATCACTGGCTTAGAGTATCAAGTTCAGATTTCTAATGTTCAGTATTCACCATGACAACTATATGGCTAGTCTGTAGGCAAATTAAACTGTTGTCTATTTCCATAGGATTTCTGCCTGCAAGCTCTTTGTCTGGGATACCTTGTACTTCTATCTCTAGCTGTTGAAATTCTCCCCCTCTGGTGATAGCTAACCTAAATACTAAAGGCCTAGCTTTCCTTGACCATCAAAAATGAATTACCTACTCTCTGAACTTCCACAGCAAGTTTTTTGTTTTGCTTTCTTTTAACAGCAGCAAAGTTTAATTAGAGGTAGGAGAAGAAATAGGCTCTGCAGAGTGAGTTTGGGCCAAGTCAAAGCAGGAAAAGAAGTGCACCCTACAGCATGAATGCGGGCCATCCACGCAAAAGCGGACACAGCGGCCCCACAGCCATCTGTTATTGCATCCTTTATGCCACTTGATTCTTACAGTTTTGTGTTCTGTTTGTAGCTCTCTTCCTTCTATGATAGAGTACTAACTCATTGCCAACCAGGACTTAGTCTTTTTCATCCAGATAATATCACAACAGGAAGTTCATAGAATGAGGAAAACAAAAACTTGTTGACTAATTCACTCTGAAAGAATGATTCAACTTAAAATCCCAGCCCATATTTCTTCCCAGTAACCACAAGAATGGAACATGAAATTTTGTTAAACGCTTAGCAAAAATAAGGATTTTAAAAGTATTTCTTATCAGATCCTCATGATTAATGGGCAAAGCGTAGATAACAAAGAATATGTTGAGTTATATATGAACACATTTTGTCTTGTTATTGGTGGAGGGACTTCTTTACTGGCAATACAGTCCAGTCCCTTACTTTTGTGGAGAGAACCCCAAAACCGCTAACCTGGATTTTTCCGTTCTTATTCACTTCTGATTCTCTTTTTATTTCTTTTGCTAAACAGAATACTCTGCTCTGACACATATAAGGTACCCTATAAATATATATTAATCAAATGAATGAATGTGTGACTTAAAAATTAAACTATTTTAAGCAAAAAAAATTAAAGCAAAAAAAAAAAAACCTATTTTTGCTTTTTGAGACCTAGAGAGTCCCTAACTTGGCTAGAAGAGGACTATGTTTGTCAGTTGCTGTATTGTCCCACCCCAGAGTTGGGGCCAATAGCAGTTCGACAGATGACAGGTTGACAAACTAGCCATGTAAATACCTGGGTGTAGGTGTTTGTTATTATAAACAATGTGAGTTAGTACAGCCACTTTCATATATCCAAATGGTGAAAGACAAGGGTAAATACTATGTGCCCATTCACAGTCTTTTCAGCCACACTAACTCTTAGGGCCACATACTGTCCTACTTCAGGCTTCTGGGGGACGGAGAGCTGTGGAGTAAGAAGCTAGGGTTAGGGGTGAGCCAGAGGCACTTAACATCCACACTGTAGTACTGGGTTAGGGACCAAAGTCTTTTAGCTTGCAAACAGATGGTTACCCTGTGTGAATTTGAAGCCCAAGATTCTCATAGCAATATTTTCTACTTCTCAGAGAGAAAAAAATAGTGTATATATGTATATATTTCTGTGTGTTTATATATGCGTGCACATCTATGATATTCATAATCATCTTAATTGTATGTCATTCTATTTAATTTATATAAGTGTTTATATTTAATGTATATGTGAGTATAATCTTAAATTTGAGATATTATCTTAAGGAATTTATATTTCTAATGCTTTATCAATTTCGCCAAAGCAATAAATGGATAAGTATTCTATAAATGTTTTAGTCAACCCTTTCCTTGAAAAGTACCGCTATCCACTTAAATTTGCTTGACCAAAACACAGGATTTATGGATGCAATCCCCAATCTTTTGTGGCACCAGGGACCAGTTTTTGGAAGACTGTTTTTCCATGGAGGAGGAAAGGGGAATAATGGTGGGGGGTTGGAGATAATTGGGGAAGTAGGATGATGATTCAACAGCATTACATTTATTGTGCACTTTATTTCTATTATTATTACATTAGTTTCACTCCACTTAGATCCCCTGCAGGTGCAGTTCACAGTAGAGCTCTCGCTTCTCTGAAAATCTAATGCCAGCTGATCTGATAGGGGGCAGAGCTCAGGCGGTAAAGGAGCTTAGGAAGAGGCCCAAGCACAGAAGCTTAGCAAGCATGCACTGCTCACCTCCTGCTGTGTGTGTGGCCTCTCCTAATAGACAACAGACTGGTACTGTCAGCAGCCCTGGGTTGGGAATCTCTGGTTTGTGATATGGACATAAAAGATCTCCCAGAAACAAGGAGACTGCTTTATGGAGGATGGAGCCCTAAGTAAGACAGTCCGTGGCTTCTCAGTTTCTCTATTCTGTCTCTCAGTCTCTCTCTCTCTTTCTGTCTCTCACCTCCCCTCTCTGTCTGTTTCTGTCTATGACTCTTCTTGGTCTGTTTCTTTTACCACTGTGTCTGCTTTCTGCATCTTTCTGACTGTTCCTAGGGGAGAACCAGTGAGATGACACACATACCCAAATAATCCTGCCAACATCATTGACTTAGAGAAACGATGTTTGACCTGTGTCCCTGCACATCAGCTATTGGACATGAGTACCTGTAAGCCAAATGTAACTTACTCGGTTCTTATGAGATAGACTTAATTTGAATCTTCTTAAGCTAAGTGTATAGCCAGAAAAATATCTAAGATTAGACATTTGTTTTGACAGGTAAGAAGACAGACATGTTTGAGAAAGATGTACATCTAAAACTTCAAAATTTCTTCTTGTATTTTGATTTGTTAGATTTAAATCATTTAAACTTGAGGAATAATATCTCTATAAAATGTATTTGCCGTGGGTTTGTGCTAATACAAGATATTTCCTGTCACCATTGATACAGCTGCCAAAGCATTCCTTGAATCAGATTCTTTAAAAATTTCTTGACAATAAAATTAATTGATACCAAGCCGCTGAAAAGTAATAAAAGTTAAGATGCTACTCAACCTTTTCTAACTACCAAGAGTCCTCTTACCTTTATGCATTTCAAAAGTAATTTCAATCAAGTGTATTTGGCTTCTGTTCTAAAAACGTACCAACTTTTTGCTTGTTTTGCCGTAAATTCTGTAGGGGACACCATCTGTTTTCATTTTGTGGGTCCGAGGGACACAGAACCAGTGTCCTGTACTATGAACACACAAAAAAGATTGCACATGGGAATTGATATCACACCCAGAATAATTCTCCCACATGACCATATTTATGAGCAAGGGAAGAATGAATCTCAGTCCAATAGAAGGAAAGATTTTTATGTGGTTCCTCTTTTCCCAGGAGCTCCAAAAGGTCAGAATGCGTCCTCAAAAAACCCATGGGGTTTGGACTCGTCCATGGGGAGTCAAGCAGCCTTGATCCAGGCTCATTATTTTGTTTCTATCTTTGTATTCTCCTTTTGTTTCTCTCTTTAGTTTCCAGTTTTCCTCCTTCTCTTTTCTGGCTCATCTTTATCATCGCCTTAGCCAATGGTATCCACAACTGTCATTTAAGATGATAATTATAATAATACAAGTGATAACCAACATTTATTATTCATCATGGTCCATGCACTATTCTAAGCACTTTGCATATATTAGTTTATTTAATATTTGCAGTAATTTTAAGACTAAGGTACAATAACAATTTCTATTTTTCAGAAATAGAAACTGATTCAGAGATATCAGGGAGCTTGCCCACACAATAAAATACTACAGAAATAGCAGAATCAAAAAAGTGTATTTTTCCTCAGAATTTGTATTGTTTAGTTCTGTGAATTGGAAAGAAATATTTCCACCAACATGTCCTATTTCATTCAGGGGGTGGAATGAAAAAAAGAGGCAAAGAGAAGTGAAATTCAAACCCAGAACATACGGGGTTAGTAGACTTTGCATAAGCGAACAATCCCAAAAACAGAACAGAAAGTGATCTCTTTCCTCCTAATGACAAAAAAAAGCATCTTCAAGAAAAAGCAGTTGATTGTGGACAATGAGGCAACATTTGAGTTGGGTTTTGAATGATGACAAAGAATAATTCTAAGTTTTTTTATGTATAATAAGGATGGAAACCAACATGTGTTGAGCTACACAATGACAACTATGTTTGGCAACATGTAAGAGCTTTATATGAATTATTTAATCCGTACGAAAACCCATTCAGATATGTTCCATTACTATTTCCATGTAACAGATGAGACAACAACAGAGACTGCAAGAGGCTGAAAAAGTTGCCCCAGTTATTACACTAATATAATGTGCCAGAATTCACTCCCTGGCATTCTTGGCTCTAGAGCCCATGCGTTGAACCAAGAAGCAATGTAATGGCACTTATTAGTTATCAATTCCATCTCATTTCCTCCTGTCTTAGTTACTTTTCTCTCATTGCTGGCACAAAATGCCTGACACCCAAAGTTAGGGGAAGAAAGGTTTATTTGGCTCACAGTTCATAGAGGTTTCAGTCCACAATCGGCTGGATCCAAGGCAGGGTGGCATGGCAGACAAGCAGAAGGCAGCAAGGCAAGCAAAAAGGAGGCAAGCAAGGGGTAGGCAAGCCCCTTTTTGTCCCTTATATCTCACCCAGGCTACCTGGCCTTAGAGTAGCAGCATTCCCACCCTTAATCCAAATACCCTTAATCCTATTATCACATCCTTGATCCCAGCAGAACTATGCCAAACCAATCAGTGGACTAATTTAGTAATCACACACTCTAGACCCAGCCCCACCTATGACCACATGAGGCTTTGGATGGACATCTAGACACAAACCGTAACACCTCCCCATCCCTTCCCACCCATTATTGAAGAGATTCATGCTACTTTTCAGTTTTCTTTCCTTTATACCAAACTGACTTGGACATGTATAATGCGCCTTCTGTTCTCAAAGTGGTCTTATCATTAGGTTCAATTTGTTCTTGGGTAGGGAGGTCAATTATAATGTGAACCATGACCCAGAGTGTTTGCTCAAGACCAGCGGACCAGATGGGTTTCATCTGCATCCTGGGTAGTGGACATCTGAAGAACTATGTTACAGGTTTTCTAAGGCTCCATGCAGACTCAGCAGGGAGGAAGGAAGGGTCAATCAGGGATGTAAGCTGGGAGCTCTCCAGGGCTGTGGGTAGGACAAAGAAGACATGTGTATTCCTCCCAGAATAAAGATATTTGGCCTGAAGTCTTTTCACCTCTGACCCAGGAAAACATCCAGAGGGATGGTAGGAATTCAAAGAGAAAGTGTCTGAGGAACGGACCAATAGAAGGCCAGAGACCAAGGAGGAGAAAATGCCCTCAGAGCGGCAGTCAAGGGTCCCAGTAGGAGAATCCCCAGAGAATGCCCAAAACCCAAATGAGGGAAAGAATAGCTTTAAACATCTCCAGACCTATAAGCTATAGAGCCATTTTTTGAGTTTTGGTTTAAAGTGTATACATTGACAAAAGCCTTGGAAAGATATTGTGCAATCAATGAGAGTGATGAAACCAAAACCCAAGCAATGGACTCCCTGCACTGGAAAGTTCTTTTCCACATACTTTCCCTGCCAATAAGTGTTGACATTGTTGTGGAATCCTGACAATGTGTCCTCAGGTCTTTGAGAGGACTGATATTTTTAATCTCTACATTTTACAAGAATTTTGAATGGGTGCTTCAGAGTGCCTGATTGTAGGACTATGGGGCTAATGAGAATTATTTTGCCACTGGCTTATTCTATGGAATTGTTTTTTTTTCCTTTTCAGTCTTCAAACTAGTTTTTTCAGAAGCTCATAAGACTTCATTTCCTGCCAGCTAGAAAGTGTCTGAGAAATTTCCCATTTCAACAGACACTATCTGACACCTTTTGTCTAAGAAACAATAAAAACTTTAACCAGGACAGAGAGAGAACAAGGTCTTATTTTTTCTTTCAGCATATATGTTGACTTCCGTGTCACTAAATTTTGACAAATAGTGATGAAATTAAAGTTGAAAAACATAGGGAGAGAGAGAAAATACACTTGATTTTATTCAGAGACAGGCTATCAAAAGTTTTTAAGTAATACCCTTAGCCAGGTTTCTAGAGAAAATTGCTTATCATAAGTGCCATTGCTCCTAGACATATTTTTAATAGTAAAAATTATTTTAAGGAAGTACAAGGAAAGAGGATTAGATTGCATAGTGTTTTATTTGGATCTTGAAATCAATAGTAAACCCAATCCAAGTTAATTTCACTCTAGTCATTCTTTTTCTTCAGTATTGAGTATGATTACAGGGACTCTGAAGAGCCTGGGGACATAATAATGTATACAAGGTAAAATGAAAAAAAAAAAAAAGATGGCCCTTTAACTCTGGTTTAATTATCACATATATTTTGTGCTTATTCTGTGAAATCCATGTATTAGGCAAGGACAAATGAATGAAAATTTAGAGTCTATAAAAAGAAGCAGGGAAGTATTCCAGAGAAAAATGGGTTGAAATGGGGTCAAAGAAAATGAATTCAGAATGTGAATATACTCCATTAGCAGAACTAATGGATTATAGAAGTGTCTCTCGGTGAGGATGAGCTGGACGAAATCCAGACACTGCAAGACATGTCAGCACGGGTAGACTGACCTTATACAGCCTGGGGAAGATGAGCTTTTCTCTTTCTCCCTTTAGAGATCTTTAACTCTTCTTATATAATAAGCAGACATGGATTATCTTTCTAAAGATACACACATTTGTTGGAATTTTAGTTATGCATTAAATAGAAGAAAAATGTTATAGATTTAGTTATTTTCCTTTATTTGGCTCCAATGATTGCTTGCTTGCTGCTTATTTTGTTTCCTTCTTTTTTTCTTTTCCTTTTTTGGTGGTACTGGAGAATAAAATCAAGGCTTTCACAGTGAGCTACATCCCTAGGTCTTTAAAAAATTTTTTTTGAGACAGGGTCTCAGTAAGTTTCCCAGGCTGGGCTTGAACTTACACCACTCCTGACTCAGCCTCTCAGAGTGTTGAGATTACAGGCATGTGCCACCAACACCCAGCTTTCCAATGTCTTAAATTCTCTACATGCATGCATTCTACTCATCTACTCTTTTAGAGATTAATACTAAACATGTAGGAAATAAACAGCAAGATAGAAGAATTTTCATATATATACATATATATATTATACCTATATCTATATATGCATATTTGCATATATAAATGTGTTTCTCAAAGTATAAACTGGAGTTTATTGTATAGAAACAATAGTACACTAGAAACAGAATCATAGTTGTTATGTATTAGATTCAATGTATTTGACAACCTGATGTATAATTAATTGATGGGCATAATTATTCTATGTGTGGCATCTTCATCTGGCCCCTTCCTTGCAGGTCTTCATTTGAATGTTACTATCTCACCTCCCCTAAACCTGACTTAAAGTTAGGCCCCCTCCTGTAATTCTGTTACTATCCTTCTTATCGTTTTTTTGTTAGTTGTGTAAATGTTTGACATGTTTCTTCACTGTCTTTCTACTTTCCCCAGGATCTGTAAGCTCCATTAGGACAGGAACCATGTTTATTTTACTTGCCATAGTGACTTTTCTATAATGCCTGAAATGTAATAGTTGCTTAAATATCATCTATAGAGAGAAATAAATAGCATTATAAGCAATTTATAAATGATACTAAGCATTAATATTACTTATACTGACAAACCAAGTTTTCAATATATTATTTCCTTTTGGGTAGTTGGGATGTGTCCAGAATGGCATTTTTGTTAATTGTGTTTCTTGATAAACAGAAAGTCATTTGTCATCTACATATACAGTGCCTTCAGTGGTTCTAAAAGACATTATGAGAAATAAACCCTCTGTCAGTGCCAGAGGCAACTGTGACAGCCTCTGACGAGCAAGGCTGAAGCTCCAAATTCTCAGCTTGCTCCTTACTTCTCTGTCCTATCCCTTCTTCATTCCATTGAGGGGATAAAGAAAGACAGGTGAGAATGAACAAAAGCTTTGCACATAAAAGAGCTTTGCTAGTTCTTTTTCCCTGCTCTCCCTATGACATTTGTGTTGGTCTTTTCTTTCTTTCTCATCCATTATTGGACAGTTCTATTCCCAGAAGCTGAATTGTGCATCTCTTGAGAAGTGGCTTAGGGTGATGGAAGAATGCGTGGAGTGTCGAGTCAGACTGCCTGGGTTTGAATCCTGGCTTGCTGCTAACCAGCTGAACTTCTATAATCAGTCATTTGGTCTCTCTGACCTCATTTATAAAACAAGATATTTATAGCACCTGTCTTTTAGGTTTGTAATGAAGAAGAGTGACTTACCATTTGTAAGGTTCCTACATCAATGAAATAAATATATAGGAAGAAAGCCTAAGCTATGCAGCCACATATAGTGCCTATTAAATAAACCAATTTCCCTAGCTGACCTTTTTCTCTTGGTAGATGGGCTTGCCAGTTTCAAAAGTTTCCTGAAGTCTGAATTCAGTGAGGAAAACCTTGAGTTCTGGATTGCCTGTGAGGACTACAAGAAGATCAAGTCCCCTGCCAAGATGGCTGAGAAGGCAAAAGAAATTTATGGAGAATTCATTCAAACCGAGGCTCCTAAAGAGGTTGGTCCTGAGGGGCAGGGGGCAAGTGTGGTCAGTTAAGGGTCAGGTAAACAAATTGTTGGGAAAGATTGAGACCTGAGACACAGACTCAACGTTTGGGGCTAATAAAGGCAACTTCTGTTTGTGAGTATGCCACCTAATTAGGCACCTACTGAGGACTAAGGCAGAGCAATGTGATCAAGCAGTTGGGATTCCCTGTGCAGACTGCTCTGTGGCCCTCTGTAGGATGTGACTTTGTAGCCTTTAGTAGCATGCAGCCTCCAAAGGGAATGGTAGTTGTGTGCAATCTCAAGGGAATCATTGAGTCTCTCTCTCTCTCTCTCTGAATCTAAATTCTTCCTTTGTGCAAATAAGAATAATAGAGACTATTTTGTACTGTTGTCGTGAGGATTAAGTTAAACAATCTGTAAGTGTGAAAACCTGTATCTCACTGGCTGAACTAATTAGTACCTAAGGAATATTCCTACCACTTGTCTTTGTTTTCCTTCCTCATCCATTGCTTTCATTCAACCCCCTCTCTTCCTTCTGTCTCTACTCTTCTCCATTCTTTGTTTTCCTTGCCCCTGGCCTTTGATATTTACACTCTAGTTAGGACAGCAGGACTTAGACACACAAAAGCCAAAATAGCAAAAGAGTGCTGACCTAGAGATGTTTAAAACCAAAGGACCGCAAATTTACACGTAAAGACCATATGACCATATGTTGATCTCAAAGAAGTTCTGGGAGAAGGTGAGGGTTAGGCTGAAGTTTAGGGCGCCACAAGTTCAGGGCACACCTAATTTTGGGCTTAGTATTGAGCTTAGTATTAGGCTTAGGGGCAGGGAACAACAAAATGTTCTTCAGGGTCAGGGTTAGGATTAGCATTAGGGTGAGAGTTAAGCTGAAGTTTAGAGCACCAAAATGCTTTGATTTTTGTGTCAAGTTTAGGGAACGCACACTCTTGGGCTTACTGTTAGATTTAGGGGCATGACACAACAAAATTTTCTTCAGGGTTAGAGTTATAGTGCACGTGAAGGTGAGTGTTAGGACACCAGAATGCTTTGAATTAGGGTTGAGGTTAGGGATAGGGTTAGAGGTTGTGGGTTAGGGTTATATTTAGGGTTAGGTTAGAGTTAGGGTTCTGATTAGGGGTTCTGGGTTAGGGTTAGCATTCAGGTTAGGTGGGTTAGGGTAAGGCTTAGAGTTAGCTGGGTTAGGGTTAGGGTTAGCTCTTCAATATGAGGAACTAACTGAGAGATACTTTTGTAAGAATAGAAACTAAGATTTGAGAAGAGAAATGGTCATGTATCTCTCCATAAGTAAATAATTTGTACATTGCAAATTATCATTTGACCGTATGTAAGTTAATAAAATAATATTTTCTTGACTCAGTTAACAGTGAATGTGTATCCGAATGACTTGTTAGAGGAGGTCTATGCACATAAAAATAATTTTTAAAGTAGCTACTATACATTGGTGGGTTTTGTGTTATATATAGGGTTTTAAAGGTATCACTTGTTTGTAACAATATAAAATTAGAAGATACTTTTATAATTTTTAGTAATTCAACCAAGCAGTGTTGGCTACTGGTGGAGACCCTGATTTGGTGGGTGTCTGACTTTGAAACTGAATCATGCAAATTTGGAAGAATCAATTGCCTTACCTATTTGCCTATAAAGTAGACATGATATTTCTCACTTTTGAGGACTTTCCTTTCATCTTGTATTTTACTGGTGAGAAATTCTGCCTCCCTCTCCATTTTTCAAAAATCCTGCAGCCTGGGGTGATCCAGTGACTTTGTTTCCTTGTCCACAGGTGAATATTGACCACTTCACTAAAGACATCACAATGAAGAACCTGGTGGAACCTTCCCTAAGCAGCTTTGATGTGGCCCAGAAGAGAATCCATGCCCTGATGGAAAAGGATTCACTGCCTCGCTTTGTGCGCTCAGAATTCTATCAGGAGTTAATCAAGTAATAATATGGGAGGCTGTTAAAATCATCTTGAGAGTTATGTCCTCCATATTCACACTGCATTTTCCAGTAACCCATCTATCTTCCCACTGCAGCTTTGCTCAAAGATACCCAAACTGGGGAAAATCCTAAAGAGTGTTACTTCCTCATTTGCCCATGTTTGGGATGTGGACCTCCTGTCCTGTCCAGTGCCTCCCTTCCCATTTCTTCTTTCTATTTCATTTCTAATTAAAATCTACCCAGAAAGTCTGCCAGCCTCAATCAGAATCACAGAAAAATTCTTCCCAAGACAAAACTACATAAGAAAAAGATATGATATCATCAAACATGTATTTAGACAATAGCTCACCACCTAAATTAGTCTAAGCAAACTAGGGATGTGAAAGACAAATTTCAAGAGAGCTTAATTGATCTAGTGTATTGTTTTAATTCTGATTCAGGGAGATAACCCCCTTATTACTTCTGAATTTGGTTAGTAAAAGGTGCAAGGTTTTACTTTATTTTTCAGAAAACACTATTTAAAATACTAATCTTTCCCTTAGAGCATCTTCCTGTTAGTTAGATACTATAGATACATGATAAATATAATGTGTTTATATGACATCAACCTGAGTACAATTTATGTTAGTAATTACTTCCTTCACTATCCTCCCTGTAAATTTATCAAATTCTGTTTTAAATCAATGACCTAAGATCAACAATGGGCAACTTACAAATTTATCTATGTCCCTGGGGTATAAGTTTTAATTTTCAAGTTATTGATAATCCTTCTGAGGGTACACTTAGTTCAAAAATTTCTAAGTCCAGTAATATAAATTAAAACTGTTGCCGTGCATTAATGATCTCCCACCTTGATATCAAGAAGACAATATGCTAAAAAGGGAAAATATTATTAAACCTTAAATGGCTACTTACCTTGTGGTGCCACCTATTTTTTTTGCATACATGATTTTCTTCAAAAACAAAATTATATTTAGAAAAATTAGCATGACTATATGTGGAGGCTTTCTATATGAGACAGAATTTTAAAATATCCTGCATTTTGGAAAATATTGTGATCTTCTAGCAACCCATATTCTCGCACTATTTTGCTTCCTGCATTAGTAGCTTGTAACTATAGTCAGAAATTCAGATTTATATTCCTGGCATGCCTCATACACAACTAATTCATAGGTTATGATACTTTTTAGTAGCTTTAAACTTTTAATCCTGTATTTCATTATTACAAGTCTTGCTAGACTCCCTTTCTTTATTTTTTTATTTATTTATTTTTTTTTTTGTGGTGCCGGGGATCGAACTCAGGCCCTTGTGCTTGCAAGACAAGCACTCTAATCACTGAGCTAAATCCCCAGCCCCTAGACTCCCTTTCTTTAATAGATATGCTTAAGTAATGATTCACATAATTTAGTAGTAAATTGAATCAAACTGAACTATGTATGAGGTAATACACTGAGGGTATTGAGGGAATTTATAAGCAGCAAGAAAGTGGTTTTAAAAGGGTTAATAAAAGTCTGAAATGTTTAAATAGAAGGTTATATCACTTAGTCTTATATCTCCTCCTTTTGTTACTCTTTCATTTGCATACCTTTAGTTTCCTATGTGTGTACCGTATCATTCAGTTATTTGCTAGGAGTATTGTAAGTGAAGCAACTATGTTACTCTGTTTTCAGCTAAACACTGACTGCATGGTGGGCTTTCTGTATTTTTGTTTGTTTGTTTGAAAGGATAACATGTCTGAATACTCGGACATTTTGCATTCTGAAAATACTTTGGATCAACTCTACAGCCAACAGCTGCAAGTGGTATGAATTTCATCCATATTTGTCAGTGTTGCCTACTTCAGAGAAACTCCTACTAAGTCAGTCCACAGCTAGATGGGACCGACATTGTGAATATGAAGTTCTCATCCTGCACATTTGTGAGGCTGACCAGGAGCTGGGACTGAACATTCCAGGGAGTCCGCTGGTACTCTCTTCCTTAGCACCTGTCTGCTCTGCTCCAAATCAGCAGGGAAAGAGCCAGCTCTTGACTTTCTCATGCTTCTAGAAAGGTTAGGAACTAAAGAATCTAGGTGAGTTGTTTCTTTTTTGAATGCCAAACATTTTAAGAAAAAAATATAATAGAAACTTTAATATTTCATCCACATTATTTGAAGTATGCTAGAGTTTTAAAGTCCTCACAGAACAAGCTAGATACCACAGATCTTACCCAGATGCTTGCTGTTATGGGGACTCCCACTGACCATATTCACCAACACACTGCACACCCTGGACTTGTCAGTGGAGGGTGAGACTGTCCTCAACTTTGCATAAGTTGACCCAGGAGGGAAGGGCAGGAAAGGTACTGCAAGGGCCATGTTGTGAAAGCTACAAAGAGAGGGAAAGAAGAAATGTCCTCCAGCTAAAAGGTGACATTATTTTCATATATCTATATCTATATAGCTACATATAATTTTACATTTAAAGCAGTATATATACACATATATTCTAAATTCTTCTAATATACAGAAATAAATTAAAATGAATATAATGTTCCAGCTCAGAATGAGAAACCAATTGCCTTACAAATTTTTTTAAAGCTTTTGAAAGTTTTTGAAATGTGAAGGGAAAAAACCCTATGTTAGTAAAAGTTTCCAAGGTTACACAAAGAAACTACATCCTTCTAATTCTGGGAAATTAGAAAAAGTGGAATGATCTTTCCAGGAAAATAATGGGTAGCATCTATTTCTTATTCCTCTTGCCACCTGTCTTCCCTCTCTGGTTTCCCTTGAGTAAATTGCCTGGGAAGGTGGGTAACACGAGAGCCTGCAGTGCTCACATTTTCTTCCCCCTTGAAAATGGAGCCACAACTGTAAGTGGACTTGGGAGGGAGAAAGGTGGAAGAACCATACTGTGGTCAGTGGAAGTAGGAGAATATGCTGCTCTTCTGGAGAAAAACCTACAATTCGCCCAGGCACTGGCCCATGACCTCAGAGTTTCTGCCTGGGTTTGATATACTTCAGTGTTGGGGTCAGACTAAGATTTGAATCAGACCAGGACAAAGAGACACACTATCAGCTATAGAGTAAATTAGGAAGATATGTCCCATGTTTGTCTGCTGGTCCACGCAAACAGCCCTCCATCTTCCTTCTCCTCTTCCTCCTCCCTACACATACATACACACGTGCGCGCGCACACACACACACACACACACACACACACACAGGAACACATTTTCTTTCTCCTAGATAGACATCTTTTGAAATGGAGAATTGAGGTATATCAGTAACTCAGTTTTCAAATCAATATAGTCAAATGTGAAAATGTAATAACATTTTGTTCCCCACCTCCCTGTACACATACTCTGTGTACAATTTTTTATAAATCATGATCTAAGTAAATTTCATTTTTAGTGGATAAGAGGGACGTAGTGAAAAATTTGTTTTTATTTTCATCCTCTTCAAAGACTCTTACTTGGCTGATGTGTTCTCTGTGAACAATCCATTTTAATAGAATGAAAATCACTTCCCAAAAAATAATCACTATCCAGAAATTTCAACAAATTTTGAGTGTTAACAAGTCAGTTGATAAACTAATAAACATTCCTTTCTAGGGCTTTGCCAAACTGTCACATCACAAATTTGATGACTTGAGAATCACCAAAAAGGTTACATATATTTCAGGGAAATGACTTTTACTTGTAAAAGTGTTTCCTTTAGCAAGCCATTTTAAATTTCCTGGGAATTTAGCAGATTTGGAAGAGAATGGGCCATGAGAGGAAGGGGAAGAAAGCGGAGAAGGAAGTGGTAAAGAAGTACCCAACCTATGAAATTCACCTGCCGGCTAGAAACATTTAACAGCTGCTCAGCTCGATTAAAAATCAGTCTGCTTCTTGCTGTATCTTCCAGATGCTCGAGGAGGCCTTTCTGGACTCAGAATTCAGCTAGATGGGAAACTTCATTTGACTATCTTAGGGAATATTAACTAGAAAAAAAGAATAAATAAGAGGATCTCTATTGTACATTTGGCTTTCAGTTGCCAGAAAGCAGACTGGAGAACTCAGTTTCCAACACCTAGATGCCCAAACCCGAGGGCTAGGCAACTCTATGTAGGTTTGGACATAAAGTCTGGGTGTATCTCAGTATGTCTTATCCAAATAGTTATTAGAGTCCTCTGGTTATCTAGTCTTTCCATTCTATTAGACAAGCATAAATTTAACATTTGCTTAATGCAAGGGTCTGTAGTTAACAGTGTAGCAACTGCCTCTTGTGTGAAACATACTTTTCACCAAATAAATTTGGTCACAAACCAGAGCAGTCAATATTTAAAGAAAGGCTTTTCCAGCATCATCCTGGAACTGGAAAGATCTGCTCTCCCACTGAGGAGATACCTGTAACTTTGAATGGAAACTCATAGCAGAAAGTGACAAACAAAACACACAAATTTTGGAGTATTATCCTCAACTCACAGTTTAATAATAATTGTCTTATTTTTCTAGTACAGAATCTAGAAAACAATCTTATTCATACCCAGTTTAATGAATCTCTTATAAGTCATTTATCCTCTCACTTGAGATATTTTCCTTCCCCGGTTTACCCCATACTTTGTTTTCTCTTCTCCCTCTGTGAGAAGAAATATTTAAAAATAGATCTAACCACATTTAATGTAATAATGAGTAACATTTAACATTCTATCTAGGAAAATGTGCAGACTAAAAAGGGAAAAGCTGAGAAATGTGCCATTGGAGAAAGGAAATCTGGGTAATGGTTGATTTGGAGAAACCAAAGTATTTTTTTTCTTTTTAATGTTGCAATTCACAAATTATTTTCAGAAGACACTGCCGAGAGAACTGAGTAGAAATGAAAGGTTTATCAAAGCATTTTTCAGCATTTATCCTATAAATGTTTAATTCTGGAACAGTTGTGTTTATCTTCTGATTTTTGTATCCAGACTTCATATACTACATATGTAACCCACACTTCTTAATAAATAAAACACCAAATATGTATCTGTAACCACATTTACATGTATCATTAAATATATCTATGTAATAGCCTCATGAGTCCTTCTTTATTCTCAACATTCTTTCATGAAACATCTCTCCTTAAGAAAGGCTTGTTTCTTTATCATGCTTTTTATATCAGCTGGGTAGAACCTCTGGTATAAGACGCCCCTGGTCAATTGACAGGAGCTTTAGTAATAAGACTCAACAATAATGTAGCCTGACATGCAAAACTCAGGAAAGAACATACAAACTTCTTCATTTTCATATACTATGATGATTGCTTTCCCTTGGGTAGAGATGACAAAAATTTATTAATCTAGCTGCCATCATTGTTAGGGAACAGCCTGAACATATATTATTTGGATCCTGCAATATTCAATGAAGATAGTAATTCTTTTCTTTTTCTGAAGTAGTAAAAGATCTGAAATCCAGGTACCATTATAAGCATCTCAATTCTGTGACCTTAAATTTAATACTAGGCTAGTTTAGATAATGTGTTAAAGTCACACAACTGGTGGGATTATAACTGCACAAAAAGGGAAAGCTCATGTGCAGAAAAATAAAAGACATAAATCGGATCAGATTTACAGGCAGAAGCAATGAGAAAATCCACGGCGGGGAGGAAGAGATTGAGATTTAAAACAGTGTCAGCCTTGGTCTCCACTGACAGGTGTTTTAGTTCTTATTCCCAGTTCCCATGGGGCCTAGCTGTAGTTACCATCTATACAATGCCCCTGAATCATTTCCATACTATCTTCTCCCCTCTTCAATCATCTTGACTGAGTTTCTGAGTTTCCACCAAGAAATACTATTAGAACAAAGATCACTGACAATTTGCTGTCTCCCTTGCAAACAATGAACATTCTCAAGGTCAATGTGGAAATCAGCGACAGAGGGGATTCAACATGGCTGACTACAGGAGGAGCTGCATTGAAGAAGCTCAGAAAGGATCCGTCAGAAAGAAGGTATTGTGAAGGTGGGAGGGGCTCTCAGACTAAAATGGAAAGTTAATAAGACAATATATGTAGATCAAATCAAATGGGCAACTGACAAGGGGAAGTGGCACTACCTTGGCAGGTTGGCCCACACCTACTCCTGCGCCTTATGGGAGCAGCCATTTTGATAGTGAGGTCAAAAGTCTAAGGGACCAATCTAGCGCTGCAGAGACCAGATTCCTGGAACAGACATTGCATTCACTGCACCCCACCCCACACATAGCCCCACTTCCAAACACTGGGGAAAGCTGTGTTCCTGGGTGCTCTGCTCCAGTCCATACTGTGTGCAGGGGCCCTCCCCCACCCTCAGACGCAGCCCAGGGAGGGATACACAGGTGAAGGGCATCCTACTGAGTGGGCACAGGTCACAGGCCCGCCTGCCCAGACTGCCTGCTGATTCACTGGGGGGTGTGCACACAGCCCTCAGCTCGCATCTAAATAAACCCACTTGCCCAGAGTGCCCACCAAGTCACAGGCAAGTGCACGCAGACTGGCTGGCACCAGCTCTCTGGGTCTGCAGGTCAGCTGAATTGTGGACAGTGCGTCCACACATCCTAGCACAAGTGCTGCAAGTCCACTGGACTCCTGAGTCCCAGGCGTCAGCCCAGACAGGCCAAATCAGCTGTGTTCCTGCCTTGCATGCCAGGGCACCACCCAGCCACCAGAGCATTCGCCCATCTGCAGAGAACACAGGTGGTCACCTGCATGCAGACTGCAAAGAAGAAAACAAGGGAATTGTGCAGACTCAGGGACCCTTTGGCATAGTGTTTGGAAAGGAATTGCAGCTGTCGCTATCCCCTGCAGAATCCCACAGGTGCTGGCCTAGGCCTAGGGAACCCCACTCGCACCCCGGGCAGAGTGGCAGGGACTGTGGACTCCAGCGGGCAGGCGCACACACCCCAAGGAATCTGCAGAGTCCTGAGAGTGAAAAGTTGAGTGGTTCCACGCCACTGCCGCCTCCCGCGGGATCCCCAGCCAGAGTGTGAAAACAACTGCAGACCCCTGAGGATGCCTGCTGGAGAGCGTGCATGAGTGCACCTCCCACTCAGTGGTCCCTCACTGGACAGTGAAACTACCTGGCTGCGGATTCTGCCATCACACCCAGAGAGGGGGATGGAGAAACTTCCTAATCCAAGGACCGGGTCAGCGTCAGGCGGCCCACACGCCCACAAGCTGACAGAATGAAGTCCTGAGACTGGTACAGCTTCAGTTTTGCAGTGGCAGGTGATATTAGTATGGCTGCCTTTAATCATCAGTACAAGAAGGGAATCTTGTATACTCCCAGCCTTTCTGGCAAAGAGCTTACATGTGAATCAAATATACATTCTCTTGTTGGAGTATTTAAACCGACTTCATGTCAGGTGTCTTCTGGGTTTTTGTTTCTGTTTTGTTTAGTAGTTTTTGTTTATGTTTACTTCTGTTTGCTTGACTTAGTTGATGTCTAGATTTTCTCCTTCTTCTCATTTCCCTATCTAGTTTCTTTACCATAACCCCCCACAGCAATGCTATTATCTTATTTCCCAATTATTTTTCCTAGTGTATTAACGCCTCCTCTCAAGGTTTTAATTTGCCATATTCTGCTGTCTCTCAGTCACTTTTATCTTCTTCTGTGTTAAACTTCTCTCCTCCCATCCTATAGCTCTACCTTTCATATCTTACTTAGCCTCCTGTCCTCTCATGTCTCTTTTCCACATTACAACACACAAACTTATCAACAAAACATGTTACACATCTGGATAACGGCATAGTTCTTTCATATAATCGGATTCCTAGTGTGGAGAGCCACATTCATGTATCTATCAGGAGTGATGAATGTGTAAATTTTTTTTTAAAGTTTCAGTAAAGACACACACTGCCATTAAACCCTCTCAAAATACTCCTCATTTTGAATACGCTTATCCCACCGTTCTGGCCACTTTGTGAAGCTGTGCTGGAAGCCCTCTCTTGAGGGAGTCTGTAGTTGTGCTGCCAAGGCTGCCTCAACGTCTTGAATCCATTCGAAACATGTTTCATGAACTTTCTGACTGTGACGAAGGATCAGAAGTCGCAGGCTGCCAAATCAGGTGAATAAGGCGGATGAGGAGATACCACAACATTTTTATCAGCCTGCCTTTCTGTTGAATGGCACTTGGCAGCAGCATTCAATGTATTTTTGGCCATATCTTAGAAAGACACAAAAGAGGACTTCCAGAACTGCTCCAGAAGGTGGCAAGGATGACGGGATAAGTGTGTTCAAAGCAAAGGGGAGCGTTTTGAGATGTATTAATGACAATGTGTCTCTTACTATTATAATTTTAAAAAATTAAATATTCAACAAATATTTTGATCACCCTTGTATAAAGACATAATAATAGATTTTCTTAACATTAATGTCAAAGAACTATAAGATGCTAAAGAAATCTGGCCCAGAAAAATGCTCTTTTCAAAAATAGACCCTTACTCCCTGCCTGTACAGTTATTTTCCTAACTAGGCATCTTTTGGGGTTAAATAGGAAATATCCCCTTTAAGTGTAAAATATCCTGTTAGAGAGCCATCAGCCATTCATACCTTAACTTGAATACCTCCTAAAGGACTATCCACATTGCTTATTTCTTTAAAATCTTATTAAAGACTGCCAGAGAATTAAGGAGTTCTGATTGTGGGGAAGATTGTTTTGTTGAGGGGGAGCGAGAGCTGATGTTTTGCTTTGATAATTGGTAACCCAAATGTGTTGTCTGTGGCCCCATTCTCTCACAGTACCAAGTGGTAAATATAAGTTTATTGGCACAGAACCATCTTTTACTCTAAATGTTACTCTGGCGGCTATTATGTATCACTTTACTCTTTACCTGGATATGAAAACTGGCAACATTTTTATGCTAAACTTTCCAACTGTACCAATTGCCAATTACCATTCACAATATAGCCCAGCTTTTAAGTGTCGTTCATCACTTAAATGTTCTCCCATAAATATAAATTCTCATATGAGGAATAAAATCTTTAACAACTTTTTGCAACATGGGAGAAAATGACTTAGAGCATGTATCTGATAATATTATTATTCCATTTAAAGCCTTTGATGGTTTTGCATGCTCTGGAACCTACGCTGGCCTAGGGGACAGAAGAGTCTCCAGGGGTCTATAAATCCACATGGGCATGCACCATTGTCCATTGACTGGATAACAGTTTACATATCCATGATTTTCTATATTCACCCAGGCACTGTCTTTAACAGAAAAATTCATATTCGCTCTAAAAATATTCCTGAATTTCTATTAGCTTGTGATTTTTAATATTTTAAATGAATATACAGTTATATTATAGCTATTTCCCTATGTAACAATGTTAATCTTAAGATATTACTCTGTTTCTAAAATTTCGATTGGCACTACCCTAATGAACAGCATCCTGAATATGTTCTTGCCAATTAGATCAGAGAATTGTATGTAACAGTTAGGGAATTCTCTTTGCAAAATGTTGGAAAACAAAGGTCTGAAAATTTAACTTCTGAAAAATTTTGGACATGAAAACTTCCACGTACCACTCTCCTCCTAATTTGGCAGGAAGAGAAGACGAAAAAGGAAGTGAAAATTACTGTGGCTTCTAACTATACACTCAGGAAACAATAACCTTCTGATAGCCTGATGTTGTCCGTGTGATAAATACTAAGTCAAAGAGGAAGGAAGGCTGTTATTAAGGCATGTGGGAGGCATGTGGGAGATTGGTGTGACCATGAAAAACCTCAGGCGCCTCCTGGCTCCTAACACCTTCTCCATCTCCTTCGAAGCAGCTGTGCATCAAACTCCTGTGGCTATGATACTGTGCTCCTTTTCTGGATTAGTAGGTCAGACATTAATGAGGTTCTTTATTCCTGCAGGTCTCTAGCCAATTTGCTAACCATCAAAAAAATAGATTTGTCCCCAGCACTACCAAACCAAAGCAAAACAAAAACAGAGAGAGAAAGAAAAAATATGAATTATTCTTATTTTATGTTGGCTAGCTGTTGTAACTTTTCATCTTAATATCATTCCTCTTTTACTTTAGGGGGTCAGCAGATGGAAGGTTAATCTTACTTATTTGAAAGTATATTTCATTCCTCTAAAAGGTTTAATGGCATTTGGGAATTGCAGGACTTTTCAGCCTAGTCTTTTTGAATGACTAAATATAAGTAGAGAAAATAAAAGTGTACATATTTTAACTCATATGGAGCACCTTCTGTTTTATTAATCAGCAATCTTCAGAGTGTCTGTATATGAGGATAAAGGCAACTGAAATCCAAATGAAAGCATTTATTTAGATCCTAGGTTAGGCAGCTTAAAGGAGATCTCAAAGATTTAGATGGCATACTTGGGTAAAAATGAAATCAATGGCTCTTTGAACTGTAAGTGCAGACATCAAAAATGGTGTGTAGGTGATATGAATCCTTTCCCAGGATTGGGAAAGTGCTTTTTCTAGTTACAACCCTCATTTCTCGCTAGTTGACTCAGTATTATGTGCTTTAGAGTCACACAATTTGAATTGTAAACTAGATTCTTCCTCTGTATGGATTTAGCACAAGTAACTCCCTATATCTCTGCAAAATAGGACTCCCCTTAATTTTCTGTAACACAGAAAAGCAATGAAAAGTAAATAAAATATATTTTATTTCATAATCTGTAAAACAAAGCTGCTATCTCAGGTGCATATGCAAGCCACTTTACTTCTTTTCATATATTCCTGGTTGAAGCATTGAGGCATGGTCAGAGAGAGTAGGAATCTTTAGGTATCACCAGGAGAAAGAGTACTAGCATGTTATAATTTTCATCCCACTCCAGCCAGTTCCTAAGCATGAGTTAGAAAGAGGCTAGGGATATTCTTTATTCCTGTGTCCTGAGAACCTGGAACATAATAATGTCATTTACCGACACAGAATTATGACCAGTTAGCCTATCTATTAGATGTCTACTTGAGATAGTTTGGCCTCTTCAGTAATAATTTATTTAATGTCTTAATGGTAACAACTACTTGTTTAGCTTTTCCGTGCTTTGTTACACTTAGTCATTATAATCTGATAAAGTAACTAGGTAGGATTAAATATGTTCATTTTATATATAAGAAGTCTGAAGCTCAGAAAGTCAAAGGACTTGCCAAAGTTATATGGTGAATACTAGCAGAAAATATTATCACAGCTGATCCTACCAGGAGGGGGATTGTGACTTTTCTTCATTTTCTTATACTGGACTCTGCAGTGTGCTGCCAGAAATCTGAGCTTTGTAACATTTTCTTGGGGTTGATAATAGAGTGGAAGCTCTTGCATAATATCTGTGTGCTCTGTATTGAAGATCCATGGTATGGATGATTTTTTTTCTTTTCAAATTCTTCTTGCTTGAGGTCTATACTAATAGATCCACAGTTAATTTAAGTGGGTAAGCAAAAGAGAAAGATGTAGGAGCACATATATGAGATTGGCTTGCATACAAATCCTCTGCCTGGTTTCTTGCTTTTAAAGGATGTTTTATATCAGGTTGCAGCCAGCTGGGCAGGAGGGAGCACCTGTCACTATTGTTTCCCTAAAATCTATAGTTATTGACTAACATCTGAGGCCATGCTTTTATGTCCATTTGTGAAAGTCTACTATTGGCTCATTTTGCTGTGGTTACCTCGCTTCAGTATTTAACGGCTCCTTATATCAGGATGATCTCTTTAAATTTTCAGATCGTTTCCACATGTGTGATTTCACAGCTTCCCATAAGTTTCTCTGCCCCTCAGAGTCTTTGCAGCTGCTCTGGCTGCGATGTCTCACAAGCCTGTTTTGTGGTATGCTGATATCATTTAATCGTGAAGTTAATCAAGCCTTCTTTTCCTTCCGAGTTTTCTTTCTACTTTGACTCCTGTCTACTGTTTATTTTTAATTTCTATCATAGAACTCCCTTCTGATTCAAAATTTGATTTGCTTATATTTTTGGTGGACAGTACGCTAGGTGTTTCACACACATAATTTTATGTGGAAAGGTCTTTTTTACTCCATTTTTCTCATGAAGAAGTAAATCTCAAAGAGAAATGGTGATGCCCTCAAGTTTCCAACCTGGGATGCGTGGTAGCAGACAACATAACCTTGTTTTCCATTTTCTTTCCTCTCCTAATTTTATTTCTCCTCCTTTATGAAAACAGGCACTGTGAAGAAGGCCCGGATTTTCTTTTACTTTTTCAGAGGCACGTGATTCCAACGTGCAGAGTTCTTCTTCTGTTTTCCCCTCCCACCGCATGAGAACCTTTTGTCAGTATTCCACACCTCTGCAGAATTCCGCTGAGTCTTACCCACCTCCAGTTCCAGTCTTACAACCACTCGCTATGGTCTATGGGACTTGGAGAATTCTCTAAGAACAGGGAAGTAATAGACTATACAAATAGCAACAAGAGGTTACAAAGATTTTCCAAGACACTTGCCATCTTAAATATCCTATTCTGTTTTTCTCATAACTATCCTTGTTAGACTATGCATTCCAGGTCTGAGTTTAGAAAATATATTTCTTCTAGCTAAGCTGTTACTTAGCCCAGACAGACCAAGTTTATGTAACTGTAGTAATTTCAATAAATCAGCAGCTGTAGGAAGAGATGTTCCAAAGCTTCAAAGGACAAACAGCTGCATTTTCTAGATCCCAGGAGATCACTGGAACAAGTCACATCATGCCTAAAAGTTTTTCTTTTAGAAAATGACAATCTAGTAGGATAAACACAAAGATCTTAATCTAATCCCTATGGACTTTACTACTTATGAAACCTTTCTCAGCACTTGGCAAAGTTTGTGGCTCCCTGTTTCTTTGCGCTTCGACACTTTGTCCTGAGCTCAGTTATGGAACTCAATGTAGTTGCTCAGTGCATACGCATTTATTGAATCCTGACTGCATGCCGGGCCTATGCTAATTAGGAATACAGGCATGAAGTAAACCCGACCTCTGCTTTCCAAGGAGCTTGGGGTTTTGAGGGGGATAAATGCCATGCTAGTGCTTACAACTGAAGAATCCTCGAGGAGGGGGCCTCCAGACGACCCCTCCATATAGTACAGCACAGCAGGTGAATGTGAATCAACATCCATACCACATTGTTCCTGTCATATACTTCCCACCCTGACCGTGTTAATAGGTATCACATTGCAGACAAACAGACCCACTCTCCTCACACCTAGTGTTTACTCCTTGTTTGTTCCTCCAACAACTTCCCTCTCACCCTCACCCATTCTGTAAAGACTCAGCTACACAGTCCCTTCTGAATGGACATATTATGACCACGCATGCTGCAAAGATTGAATCCTTTTGCTTAGTGCCTTCTGTCTAAAAGAACATTAATAATAAAAATGAAGTAATTATCTATACTGTACGCTAGGCATCTTGCCTGGCACTTTTGATCCATTATAACAATAACTTCAAGAAATAAACATGAGATAGTTGTTAGCATTCCTGCTTCACAGACAATGAGAAAAGAGGCTTGGGAACTTACCCAAGGTTGCAGTGTTTCTTATGTCTGCCTACACTATGAACTCCATGCCTCAATTAGGTTGTGTGATCCAAGGAAGTAGGGCAGGATAGTACCTGTGATAAATTGTATACTTGAAATGTATTTGTTATGTGAATAAATACATGATTGCCAGGTGTAGCTGGAGCTCAATTTATCTTGTCAAGAGGAAAAGCAGATATAATTTTCCCCATATTATGCAACTGAAGAAGTTCTGGAAGATTCAATGATGTGCCCAAATCCCACAAGCCAGAATGACAGACACATATGTCCTGATTCCTAGTTTAAGTCTTATATACCACCGTGCCTGCCTCCTGCCAAAGCAGCAGTGTCTAAAATGCCGTTTTAAAAATCCTGTCACATGTTTGAACACAGAGTAATGTTATTCTTAGCCATGTCGATGCTAAAAACCAAGGCGAGTTCCATGATTTCTTTATTGGTCATCTCCTACCCACAGAACATTGGATTTTATATTCATTACTCACAAATAGGCAGCAGTCACACACTGCTTTAAATTGTGGGCTGTTGAGCAACAGCCTTGGCTGAAAAGCAATTGCTTAGTTCATCCACCTGGCATCTGATTGCAACATCTTTGGAGCTCATTCTCAGTCGTTAACAGTAAGTCACTGTCAAAAGAAGGGTTAGGTATATTTTTGCTGCTTTTTAATGGATTTTGAAAGCTAATAATCGCTATTCAGAGACACCTGGCTTAAGGATTTCTATCACTGTTCACTAATTTTATCTCAAAACTTTTCCCGAGTTGTTCTTGAGATTCAAAGTAATTTTACTAGATGAATTTAAAAAATATAAAACATTCCTATAGAAAAGTAAAATGTTCTGATGATTCTGGAATAAGGTTATATAAGTCATTTTCTGAAGTTAGCATCTCATTTGGCGGATTCTATTCATGGTTGCTTTTATTTTTCATTTTAATGATGTAGTATATGTGGCAAAGCGTAGGGTGTTGGAATTTGGTGTTGTTATTGTTGGTAGGAATTAGATACAAAGTGAAGGAGAGCAAGACTAAGCAAGTATCCCCTGAAAAGCACAGGAAGAGACTGTCACCCTTGCTTGCGACCTTGATGGTTTGTGTGTCCAAAAAGGACGGGGCATTTCATCACAGAGCTAAAGACACACATGTCGAGAAAACAGCCTGTTTGTCTTTCCCTTCTACCCTCACATTCAACACAGAACATTTCTGTGGCCTTATGTGAGGAATTTTCTTCACATGACACACAGTTCTCCAGGGACACCAGCTGTGTGTCTTTTAATTATAAATCAGATTGCCTAGTACACCTTCCTTGGGTTTGATTAATTTGCTAGAATAACTGAAAGAACCCAGGGAAGCGTATTTACTAATTTACCATACAGGACACTACAGAGGATACTGATGATCGACCAGATAGAATAGTATAGGGTGAGGCGAGTGGGATACAGAGCTCACATGCTGTTTAGGGTACACACCCTCCCAGCACCCCCACATGCTTAGTGATCCAGGGTTTTTCTGGAAGCTTTATTATATATAAGGCATGATTCATGAAATCATTGGCCATTGGCAATCAATTCAATGTTCAGCCCCTACACACTCTCTGGAGGTTGGAGGATGGGGCTGAAGGTTCCAATCTTTTGGCAATTTGCCCCGATCTTGGAGCCTGCCATGAGTTGCCCCATTAGAACCAAAGTTCTAGATTTAGGAGTTTGTGTCAGACATTCCGATAATTTATTAACTAGAACTAGAAAGACCTAATATTAGAACAAAATGTTCTCCTAGCAATCTTATTTTCAAGAGTTTTATAAGTGCTTCATAAAGAACCAGAGGCCAAGACATGTAGACACATACACAAATATATTTGTTATTATCTTGTTGTATCACAATACACCTGACCTAGTAGTCGGTGGGACATTGAAGGACCATCTAGGGAATGATGTAGCAATTTTAGGCCTAACTGCTGCCTCCTCCCAATGAAAGAAGCCAGCAGACAAATGACAGTATGTAAACTACAACGGCTGCTGCTTCTTCACTTGCATACATCAAATATTGTTCAGAATCTTTTTGTGACCCACCCTAACCCTCACACACAGGCAAGGGAATTCTGGGAAATATACTCACTACGACCAAGGAGATACATTGAAAAACAATGCAGTTTACCCTTTGAAAACTTGGCACTCACATACATCTCCTTAAGATACGGCTACTCTCCATATGCAGACAATACCAAAGACATGCTTTACTCTAACATGACATGATTATCCTAAATAGAAACAAAACCATACTATCTTTCCCCTAAAAGAACTGAAAGTGATTTTTAAAAAATCTTTGGGTGATGTTCATTCCCTTCCCGAGTCCTATACCCTCTTTTATACCCTATCATTTCAATGCTGAGATAAAAGTCAACTACATTAGCACGTGTAATATTAGATGATAAGATGACAAAGGGGAAGAAAAGAAAAAAAGCAAATATGGATATAAACATATTTACACCAAAATAAGGAAGAAACATTTGTAATTATTATAGGCTTCATTTCTGTAGTCATGTGGTTGTTGTTGACATTTACATTTACATTTACATCTATGTTCTTTCACAACCTATGTGGTATTTCCTTGCTTTTAGAAAGCCAATAGTCCTGACAAATACAGATGCAAAAATCCTTAACAAAGTACTAGCAGACAGAATTCAATAGCACGTTAAAAATGTGCTATCACAGCATGACTAAATGATATGCAATGAAGGCCAAATATGTGCAAATCAATAAATAAGATATACCACGTTGCAATATGTGACCACAGGCAGCGTGTAGGATGAAAAGATTACCTGGAGACGAGACTTAGTTCAGTCACCGAGAGCACCCAGCCATTAGGGAAACTAGGAGAAGAAAAAGCCACCAAGCTGGGAACTCTCTTGCTTTTATTTAAAATATCAGTGTAAGAGAAAAAAGTCAGAGACAAGCAGTTTGGACAAGGACTGTCTGAAGGCTGGGCAGTTTTTCTCGGGGAAATGGGAAAAACAATGGCCAGACACAACACACTTCACTCATCTGAACTTCTTGTTGTTTAGCCATTCGATTCTCACACAGCCTACATCCTTTCACTCCATAGTTTAACCACTCGCTCCTCACGGAGACCACGTACTTTTTGCCCCACAGTTTAATTGCTTATTCTCACAGAGCTCACATGCTTTTTGCCACACACTTTAATTATTTACGTACTTTTGCCCCGTACTTTACCATTCATTCCTCATGGAACCCGTGTGCTTTTGGCCCGCAGTTTAATCCTTTACTCCTGCCCAGGTCCCCACAATACCACATTAACAGGATTCGCATGGTCATTTCAAAAGATGCAGAAAAAGCTTTTGACAAAATCCAATATGTGTTCATCTTTTTGTTTTGCCAAAATGATGAGATAAATGCGTTTGAAGCAGGGGGGAGTATTTTGAGGGAGATTAATGACAATATGTCCTTTATTTAAATTTTTTTTTAAACATTCGCATCCTGTTTTGGTCACCCCTTCTTTATCAATGGTTTATGGCAATTTCTGTCAAAAGAATGACATTAGAGTGTTTCCTCATTTACCTTATTCCCTGGATCTGGCACAGTTCCAGTTCTGGCTCTTTCCCAAAGTCAAAATGACCATGAAAGGTAAAAATTTTGAATTGATTCAGGACATTGAGGCAGCCACAACAATGTGACTAATGATACTCATGAAAGAGGACTCAATCTCTCATTCACAGAGTTCTTACTATAAATAGGTGTTTATTCCTATCAAACAATTTTTCTACATTAATTGCCTTGGTCAGATTTTCTCATTTCTTTTATTCTGTTAATTACCTAAATTATGCTGAAAATTATCACTCCCTCTTGTATTTCTGATAAAAACTCCTCTAGGTCCTGATATGTTATCATTTTAGTGTATCATTGCATTTGAATTGCTACTGTTTTGTTCAGGCTTTGGCAACTAATTTTTGTTTTGTATAATTATTGTATAATATTCTTTCCTCACAATATTCCTGTCTGGTTTTGATATCAAGATTATTTAGGAGTCATAAATGAGTTAGAATATTTATTCTTCTGCTTTCATTTTTACTATTTACATTTGATTGAAATGCAGTTATTTATGCTAGCAAAAGAAAACATGATGATATTATAATAATCATGGACTAATTTGTATATTGCTGAATATGTCCAAGTACTATTCTAAGTGATTTATACCTAATCCTAGCACTTAAGTACAGAAGAAAAAATCAGAATTAGATGAATTGGGTTCTTGCTATAATTACTTTTACAAAAATTGCAATTGTAACTACTTTTATATTTATGATCACTTTTGTTTATTTTATGCAAAACCAGTTCCCTGTTTTATTGTGGTAAAACTGACAGATAAAAGATGCATACATTTAATGTGTGCAACCTCATGATTTGATATACATATACATTGTTGTATGATGACCACAATTAAGCTTATTAACACATGCATCTCTTAACATAGTTATCAGATCTTCATTTCTTTTAATGAGAACACTTAAAATCCACTCAGCAGATTTCAAGCACACCATACAGTATTATTAAATATAATCACCATGCTGTACATTATACCTCCAGAACTTACTAATCTTAACTGAAAGTTTGTAGCCTTTGAACAATATCTCTCTATACTAACCCTTACATCCACACCCACTACTTCTGCAACCACTATTCCGCTCTTGTTCTCTATGGTCAACTCTTCTTAGCTTCCAGCTAGATCATACATTGTCTTTCTCTGTCTGGCTCATCTTAGCACAATATCCTCCAGGTTCAGTACATTGTCTCAAATAGCGGGATATTCTTCCATTCTGTGGCTGAATAATATTTCATTAAGTGTAAATGACACGTTTTCTTTATCCATTTTTCTGTTGACAAACCCACTGTTTCTGTATTTTGGTTATTGTGAATAATGCTGCAATGAGCACAGGAATGCAGATATTTCTTCCACATCCTGATTTCATTTTCTTTAAATATGTACTCCAAACTGATATTGCTAGATTATATAGTTCTATTTTTTCATTTTTCAAAGAATCTCCATGCTGTTTTACATAATGGACATACCAAATCATGTTCCTACAACAGTTCCCCACACAGACTGGCAATACTTGTTATTTCTCATCTTTCTTTTTACAAATCACCATCCTCAAATGTGAAGTGATATCTCACTGCATTTGATCTTCTTTTTCATGTTGATTAGTAATGTTAAACACTTTTTAATAATAGCCATTGGTCATTTGTATGTCTTCTCTGAAGAAATCTCTGGGATCCTTTGACCAATTCTTAATCCGGTAATTTTTGTTTCTGTTTTGGGTTGTATCAACTCTTCGTGTGAGTGTGTGTGCGTGTGTGTGTGTGTGTGTGTGTGTGTATTCTTATGAAATAATCCCTCTTGCTTTCTAGCAATATTCTGTCTTGGAATCTGCTTTGTACTATATCCATTCCAGTTTTCTTATGATTAAGGTTTACATATTTAATTATTTTTGTTTTTAAAATTAAGCCATTGTTTTAATGTGCAGACTCCTCATCTTTCATTTGCTTGTTTGTAATGAACTTGACTTGTCACATATAGATGCTATACTCTCAAACTGAAGCATATACTCATTTAAAGTGTGCATAGATTATTTAGCATATTCGATGATATAATGGATATATTTCAAGCTTCAGACTTTTTTAATATTAAAATTTTTCAAAATTAAATTAGCAATCAGTAATCATAAAATAACTGCAAAATGTCCAAATGTCACAAAATTGAACAATACACTCCTAAGTAATCCATGTGTCAAAAATAATTCTAATGACAATTAGAAAATATTTTAGCTGAATAACCACAAAATTATGACACAAATTTTGTAGTATATAGCCAATCCTATGTTTAGAGAGTAATTTACAGTTTAATTGCTTATACTAGAATAGAAGAATGTCTAAAATAATGGTCTAAGCAGAGAACTCAAAAAGGAAAAAGATAGATACACATAATAAACTTTACGAAAGTAGATGAAAGCAAGAAAAATAAAAATTAGAACAGAAAATAATTAAATAGAAAATGAAAAATAGATTCAAGGATGCTAAGGTTTGTTATTTATAAAGGCTAATGAGACTAAACAAGTAAAACAGAAAGTTGAAATTACCAAAATTAGAAAGGAATAAATAAAACACCAACATAAATCATAATGAGAACATAAGGGCATGAAATGACAAACAACAGACTGGGAGAAAATATTTGTAAATCACATATCTGATTGAGGAATGTATCCAGAATACATAAAGAACAAAAACAGCAGTAAGAGAACAAACAGCTCAATAAAAAACGGGAAACAGACTAGATTTTTACATCCTAATTATAATATAATTATGTAAATGGTGAAGCTTTCATTGCTAAAAATCCATGTATACAGAACACATGTGGGTATACTTTTTAAAAATTAATCCAAACCTACTTACCTGTGATTCAGTTTTTGTAAAAATCCTAGTTCTTTCAAGAACATGTTTAGAAAGTCAGAGCACTCATTCTTCCACATGACCTCTACTTGAAGATCATGTCCATATATCCTCCCAAGTTTTCCTTCCTCCAGGCTCAACTGTGTCCCATTTTATTTTTAGATCATTTTCTGACCTGCTTTCAACATTATTATTATTATTATTATTATTATTATTATTATTATTATTATTATTATTATTATATTTTGCATCACTTTGTTGGTGCTCTTCTCCAAGGAAGATAGAAATAGATGTTTCTCATCATGTAATTCTCCATATGAGAATGTTAGGGCTACTGGAGGGTGGTGCAAGGAAATATCACTTTGTTCCTTTCAATTATACCCTTCAGCATTCAAACATGATGCCACTCCCTCTTCCTTTTTCAAAGCAGCACCAAAAATTAAAATAACTATCCTGTTTTGAACTATATCATTCTCTAGGTATGGTCTACAATATTGAAAACCTTTTCATTCTCCACAAATTTATTTCCATTATTTCTTTGAACTGCTTATATCCCATTTTCTATTGCTATAAGAAAATATCAGGGGATAGACACTTTACAGAGAATAAAGGCTTATTTATCCCAGTTTTGGACTCTAAAAGTACAAAATGAATGGCTTCTTGTCTGTCTAGTGTCACTTGAGGATTTCAAGATGGATGGCACTGCAATGGCAGGAGTATGTGTAGAAGAGATCGTGTGATGAAATAGGAAGCTGAGTGATTCAGGAGCCAGACTCACTCTTCTTATGATAAGCTGCCCTCGTAGGAACTAACTGGTCCTGCAATAACCACTTATTCTTAACAAAATATTGTTTAGTTGTGTCTGTGGTTAAAATTTACATAAATGTTCTGGTATATGTGCTCTTTTATGGTTTGCTTCTCTGTTGCTCAAGTGATTTTTTTGAGGTCAGGCTGATTCATGTGCTTTTAGTTTATTAATTTTCATTTCTATATAGTTTTACATTACATAGAAAATTTTATAATTTATCCATTGAATTTTGACATTAGATATTTGAGCTTTTTCTTTTAGTATATATATTCATGCATTTACTAATTTTGCATCTCTTGATGCACGTGTGCAATGATTTGCTTTTTAAGGTTCTATTTATAAATGGAATAAGTAGGTCTTATGGGAATGTCAAAATTGAAGAAAATATGCCACATTGTTATCTAATATGGTTTTCTCAGTTTCTACTTCTACAGGCAATATACACATCCCTTTTCCCCCACAATTTTCCCAGTGCTTGGTATTAGATGAGTTGTTTATTTAACTCCTTTTTGATAATATCAGTGATTTGAATGCAGTGGTTATATATTTACTGTCATTTTTAACAAGTCTGAATAGCAGTGTCCTGAACGATGTTTTTTGCCCACTCAAGTTCCCCTGAGACCAGTTTCCTATCAGTGTCACCTGTTATGGTTTAGATCTAAAATATCTGCTGAAAGTGTCATATGTTCAAAGGTGGAGCTTTCTGAAGGTGATTGGGTCATGGGGATGCTGTGACTCTCCTGAATGTCCACTGATGAGTTCATAACTGAATGTGCTGTTATGAGGTTGGCTAGTTGGAAGCGGAAGGTCACTGCAGACATATCTTTGAGGGATATATCTCTCCCTCTCACTCCTGATCTCCCTATCTCTCTCTCCTTCCTGGCTGCCATGGGTGAGCAGCTTTCCTCCAGCATGGCTTCTGCTTTGACCATGGACTGAATTCTCTGAAACTGTAAGCTAAATCTCCTCTCCTTTAAAATGTGGGTGTGGAGTATTTTGTCCCAGCCATCAGAAAGTGACTAATAAATCAATGGAGGGTGGAAACGAGACTCAGTTTACAGTTTCAAGGTAAGAAATGTTGTTCTTGTCAGATTGCGTTCTCCATAGCTTCCTGCAAGGTTCCAGGCCCCTCACATGAGGACTGTGGATAGACTGGGAGACCAAGTGTGAGTAAGCACCTCTATCCTTTCTGAACACATAGATGACTTATTAGTCCTTGCTTATCTTTAAGGTAGAAAATGCTGTTTTATTGTACTTTAAATATAAATCCCCAGTTACTATTCGAGTTTTTTTTTAAATGCTTTAATATATCTATGTATTATTCATATTTCAATTATGGAGTGCCAAGTCCTGTCTTTACCTCAATTTTTTCTTAACTTTATTTTTTAAAAAGTTTAATCGCCATAAAATACATAAACCAGTATTTACATTTTAGTTGTTTTTAACTTGTTTGTTTTTAATTGATCGGTAATAATCATATATATTTATGAGGTACAATATGCCATTTCTACACAATTATTACATCCACCACCACACATACTTACCATTTCTTCGTGGTGAAAACGTTTAAAGCCTACTCCTGTAGCAATATTAAAATATACAGTACATTATAACTAACTGTAGTCACCATACAGTGCAATAGAACACCAGAATTCTTCTGAAAGCAGGAGAAATGGCCTAATCTCAAATAGATGAAGGAAATTTCAAGAAAATGAGAGGGTCATATGACTAATTCATGCATTATGCAGACAATTACTTAGCTATAATGTCACAATTTAGAGGAGTAGGGCTTTTTTCTTTCTTAATGGCACACAGATAGTGGTGCATCTTACAAACCATGGCTTCTTAGATGTCATGAAATAAAATAATCTAATAAAGCAAACTCCCATTATGGGTTTTTTCCTTAGAAATGTATTGATTATTCATCTCTTATTCTTTCACAAAGAACAGAAAATCTATTGTTTCACTAGGGAAAAACAAAGCAAGCAAAACTAAAACAAAACCATTGATTGATAGCAATTGCTTTGCACAGATGATTTAATTTCAATTGTACTGTGTTGAACATCTCTGTTTTGGATGGCATTTCTCATTATATTGCAGCAAATTGTTGTCATTTTCTACATAACGTTCATGTTATTTATTATGAGTTGAATTGCAACCCTCTAAAACATATGTTGAAGTCCTAAATCCCAATATTTGTGAATGTGACCTTATTCAGAAATGGACTGTTTGCATATATAATCATATTTAGACTAGGATATACTCAAAGTAAGCCTTAGTCCAATATAATTAATATTCTTATGATAAGAACAGAAAGATATATGTAATAGGAATTGTCTATTCCTTAAACATTGATAGAATTTACCATTAAAATCCATCTGTAGCTGATTTGAATTGTGTTAGTGGATGTTGAATTCCTTGGGTTGTTAATTTTTCATGAGTCGGTCTTTCTGAGATTTATATTTAAAATTATTTTTCAAATATTTTCAAATATTTTGTAGTAGTTAATTATTCCTCACTGTTCTTTATCTCTGGTATTTGAAGTTACAGACATACTTTTTCCTAAGTATCATTTGCTTATGATTTCTTCTGGTAATCAACCATCCAAGAATTTGGCTTATTCTAATCATCTTTTTGAAGAAACAAACTCTAGGCTTTATAAATTGTCTTTGTTTTATACTTGTTCTGCAGGTTATTTTCTGTTCCTATCTTTAGATTTCCTTCTTTCTTGCTGTGGTCTATGTGATTCTCTTCTTTTTTAAATGTTTAATTTGCATGTTTAGCTTGTTATTTTTAAATTTTTTACCACAATATTTTAAATAATAAATCTACTTAATAGTGTACTGCTTTAGCTCTATTATGCAAATTTTGACACTTAACATTTTCATAATCATTTAATTTGCAGTAGATTTTGCTTTCAATTATAATTTTGCCTTTAACTAATTGTTTAGAAGCATGTTTCTAAATTTGCAATTATGTTTTTATTTATTCTTATTTTTGATTTGCAACTTAACTGTGTAATGACATTCAGTCTTTATGAAAATAAATCATTGAAATTTGTTGGCATTTACTTTATATCCTAGCACATGATAAATTTTTGCCAATTTTTCCAAAACAGCTTTAAAAGAACACTTATTCTCCAACTGTGGAGTTTATAATGTTGGGTTTATAAATGTTCAAATGTATAAATTATGCTATTTAAATAATCTAAATCCTTACTGATTCCTTGTGTAATCAATTAGTTGCTAATTGATTAACAAGGGACACTCATCCATGACAGAGTAACTTGTATCATACAAACCCTCCTACTGGGAACCATTTATAAAATGTATAAAATGTGGCATGAAATCATCAAAAAGTACCACATTCTGAAACTGAAGGATAAGATACCAGCACAAAGGAAAATAAATGGAAGTGGGTTCCACATTCATCCATTGTGTGTTTTCCTCAGAGATTTTATAGCATTAATTCTGCAGAGATCAGTATCCTGGAGTTCGCAGAGGCTTCGCTGAGATGAGGAGTAAACACTAGAGACAGCCAAGACCTGACAGGCCAATATCACTGACAGGGAAGAAAACAGGAGGGAGCCTAAAATTCTGACTGTAGCCTCTGGCAGATTCTCATGCTGCCTATGCTTGGAATGAAGGATCAGAGACCAAAGAGAACTCATCCCGAGTGCTATAGCAGAGGTTCTGATAGTGTTAGAGATTTAAAAATAAAATTGTGTCAGTTTAACTTTGTCCAAATTAAGATCATGATATAATTTTCCAATAGTTTTTCTCATACTTTTATGGTTGCATTTGACATTAAAATTCTGATTCATTCGGAATTTATCCTAGCATGAGATCCATGATAGACTTTATTTTTTGCCATATGACTATCCATTTGTCTTCAAACCACTGACTTAACAGTTAGATGTTTCTTACTTATTTAAGATGTTGTCCTTGTTATAAACAAAATTGGTGATTTAAAATGAATACAGCCCAAATTGGAGTCAGACAATTTGTTCTCAAACTCAAACCTTCTCAGTCCCTCCTCCAGTTTTTCCCATTGTGGTGAATGATGTCATTTACCCAATTTTTCAGTACTCTGAAATGCAATTTCTTTGAAGGTGAAGACTTGAATTCATTTGGGAAAATGAAATTAGGACAGTAGAAACATAGACTAAGAAGACTGACAGAGGCAGATGGAGGTGAAAGGAGCTTGGTCATGTCACTGTGTGTGTCTTAGTTACTGTTTTCTCGTTGTTGAGACAAAATACCCAATAGCCACAGTCAAGGGAGGAAAGGTTTATTTAGCTCACGGTTTGTAAGGTTTCAGTCCATAATTGGCTGGATTCAGGGCAGGGTGGCCTGGCAGACAGGCAGAAGGCAGCAAGGTAAGCAAGGAACAGACAAGTCTCTTCCTGTCCCTTGTATCTTATCCAGGCTGCCCGGATTAGGGTGGTGCCAAACCATTCGGGGGACTGATTTAGTAATCACACACCCCTAATCCCAGCATCACACACTGGATTCAGCCACCTCCCGTGACTGTGTGAGGCTTTGAGGGGACATCTAGAAACAAACCAAAACAGTGCATATCAAGACAAAACCCATAAACTCCTGAAAATATTGAGTGTGATCAAAATATGTGGTAATTTTTTTTTTTGCTTAAAAGATTTATTTTTTTAATTTTTATTTTAAACCAAGAACATGTATTGGTGCATTTTACATACAATGGTCACATCCATCACATTTATTTTGTACCTGTACATGATGCATCTTGGTTTTCCCCCCTCTTCCCCACCCCTCCCCTCTGTTCGCTCCCTCCCTATGTACAGCAGGTTTATTCATAATTTTCCATATTTTCCCTTTCCCTTTTCTTTCCTTTGTTGCCTTTCTGCTTTTCCTCATTCTGAGGAGTACTATGGTGAATGTTTAAATCCTAACAAATTATTATAGCAAAAAACACATTGCCATTAATCCTCTTCAAAATACTCCCCTTCACTTCAAACACATTTATCTTAACATTTTTGATACTTTCTAATGCAATTCTGGAACTCTTTTTTTTTTTTTTCTGAGTGTCTTTATGAGGTATGATCAAAAATTCAGGGCATGCTGTTGCAGAGTGCCGTCCACCAGAAAGGCAGGCTGGTAAAAACATTCTGATGCATCCCCATCCATCTTGTTTGCCAGATGTGATGCTGTGCAACATTTAGCTCTTCCCTAAAGTCAAAATGACCGTGAAAAGTAAACATTTTGGATCAATTTGGGATCTGGAGACACCATGACATCGCCACTAAAGACATGAAAGAGGACTTCCAGAACTGCATCAGAAAGTGGTAAGTGTGTGCGTTTGGAGTTAGAGGGATTAATAAAGTGCATCTTTTACTGTAATAATTTTTTATTTTAAAATATTCACTTATTTTCCAATCAAACTTCATAAAAACTACCTCTTAGTGTTTCAGTTCCAAGTTTACCATGCAATCTCCTAATTATCATGTGGCTTCAGGAGTTATCCTCAGCCCTGGCACTAGAGTGCTGCAGGAAAGAATTGTTATTGCTTGGAAAAATACATTGATAAGGTTGAGTTTGTAGATGAGAGCCTGAAAGTATGGCTTGGCATAAAACAAGGAGATAAACTTTCATACGTAAGGAATAAAGATCAAATTATTTGAAGTAGAAGAGTATCTCTATTGCCAATTTTCTGCATTGTTATTGTTTATGAAGCTTAATGTGCTAATGTGTCTCTTGCATATAATTAAAAATCCATAACAGCATCAACCAAAACCACATACAATTAAAATCTGGATACTAGGTAAATCATGGAAGAGAACAGATTAAGTGGAAAAAAGTATTATTAGGTAGCTTGACAAAGTGGCCAAAGTATTTTTAAGAACAAGAGTTCTGTACCCACTGGGCCTCCTGGCACATGCCTCTAATACCAGCATTCTTGGAGGCTGAGGCAGGAAGATTGCAATTCAGAGCCCAGCCTGGGCAGCTTTGGGATACTGTGTTTCAAAATAAAAAATGAGTTGGGAATGTAGCTCAGTGTGAAGGCGCTGTGTTCAATTCTCAGTACTTGGCCAAGGGGTGGGGCAAGGGTATCTAATATTGGATTTTGACTTTTGTGTATTCTTTAACTGAAAAGCCTGTCTGCATCCCAGCACATTCAGAAACATCTTAATGCATATTTTTGCCCTTTAGGCATATGTGCATGTGTGTATGTGTGTGCACGCGTGTGTGTATTTCAAGAACAAGATATTGCATTCTATTCTACCTGGTTTGTACTGGGAGTTGCAAAGAGCCACAAGAGTAGTATGTAAGTAACCAGTGAAAGAAGAAATCATGAAACAGAACTGACTGTAAGCTGTAAACCCATTAAGATGCATGGAAAAATGGACTGGGGTAACAGCTTGGCGTTGTTACCTGGGTTTCACAGGTGTTAATTTTTTCTTGTCTGTGGGAGAGAACGAGCCTATCCGTCAAACATCAATGCCTGTTACAATGAGCGTTTGCATGAACTAACCAGCATTTTACTTGTAAATGTAAGTCTCATGTGAAGTCTATCATTATGAGTGAGCCTTTTTGTAGAGAGCTGACTCCGGTCATCAATCAAGTCTTCCTTGAACCTAAGAAGTTTAGGTTCATCTCATTCACACTGAGTTCACAGTGGGACTTTTTAGCAATGTCTTTCTTTCTCACAGAACACTATTGAATGCTTTATATGGTTTAAGTTCTACATTGCTTGTGTTCATCTGTTTTTCCTCTCCCTGGAGTTATTTTCTGTTTTGAAAACCTCTGGCTCAAATCATACCAACCTTTCCTTTGAGCGTATGTAATCATCTCTCTGCCAGAGAGACCACAAATTTCAGTCTGCCCAGATTGCCCTCTTGCCTGTGACCTCAGTCAGTAACATAATGTTTCTGGGTCTCAGTTTTAACTTCGGTAAAGTGGAGATAATCAAATGCTTTGTCAAGGCTGCAATAAGTAAATGAGATAATATTTGTTAATGTGCTTAGCACTTGTCCAAGAACATCCCGAAGTCTTAAAGGAATCCCAGCTCATTTGATTCTGATGCATTTCATCACCAACTTCTCTCTTAACTTCAAGGTACCATTTTTCTCTATAAATCTGCCATCCAAGTAAATTGATGAATTACCATCCCTGCTGCTTCTGATTGAATAACGCCTCTCTGACGACTTCTCCTCGGGTTTGTGGCTCTTTGCTCAAATAGCAGATTAGTTCTCCAAAAACACTCCTAGTCCATTAATTACATTAGTAGGAATTATAAATACCCTGAAGGGAAAATTTTTATCTTCTTTAGTTAGCACTTTGTGGAAGACGAGGCCATGGAAAATGGCTGGCTGACACTCACCTTGAGCTGTGAAGGGCAGCAAGCTAGAAGAAAGAGGAAAATAGAACATTGTTTTTATAGTGAGATCTTATTGATTTCTAGATATTCAGCAGGGAGGAAGCTGGCTTACATTACATTAAATTCACCAGGATAAATGCCACCATATGGAACCTTTTGGAACTTATCTTTCCCTAGAAAACCCTGTCATGTGTCCTAGATGATCAAATTTTCAGACTTTCGGCACTCATTTTTGAGTCATTTTCATTTTCAAAAATGTGAGTCATCTCACCACACTTAATCTTTTCTTTTACTTTTATATACTCTTTTCCTAATTATAGGTCACAAATCTGGTCACGACCAGGCTTTCCCTCTTGCTAGCTGACATTCTACTTAATATCTAGAAAACAACAAAATGTGATGCCAAAACTAATACACATTTAAAATAAAGGCTGCCTTATTTCAAAACAATTAGATGTCAATGGAAAACTGAGGTACAAAAATAATGATCCGCAAATGCCTAAACTCATTCTTTTAAGACAGAATTATACTATACAAGTCAGACAAAGTAATCATCAAACTTCTGTTTCCTTTTTTTTTTTTTTTTTTTTGTGGTGCTGGGGATCGAACTCAGGGCCTTGTGCTTGCGAGGCAGGCACTCTAATCGCTGAGCTAAATCCCCGGCCCTTCTGTTTCCTCTTTTTTCCCTTCAAAAAAGGAAGCAAATTTCTTTATTCATTTACTTATTATTGATATGTGCCCTTGGTACATAATAATTAAATTTGATTTGGGGAATATAAATAAAAATACTGTATTGTGATCATCTCCAGTGCCCTTTCCTTACCTCCCTATCTTCTCCTTTTCCCCCTTCTCCTGATCCCCTTTCCCATTTCCAAAGATATGCCTTCCTGTTTCCTACCATTTCCTTCCTCTTTTTAAAAGCTAATAGCATAGCATTACCTGATCTACTAACCTTCCAGAACAAAAGCTTATATAAATATGAACTTTATTATTATTATTATTATTATTATTATTATTATTATTATTATTATTATTATTAACAATGTTCTGGCTCTCTTCAGACCTTGGGTTTAGTTTTGTTGAAATAAAGCTCAGAACAGATAAACTAACTGGGAAGAAAGAAAACTGTACTTCAGGAGAAATTGTCTCTATTACATTTATCATGGTATCAAATGACAGAATAAACCAGGGCTCATTTTCTCATTTGAGAAATCAGATCCCACAAATCAATGTTTTATTTGAATAGAGAGAAGCAAACAGATTTTTTTCAACTTAGGGAATTCAGCGTAAGTTCAAGCAGAGAGAAGAAGGGATGTTATGGCTTTCCAAAATAAGTATTCTTTCTTAGAAACAATGTGATCCCCAGCCACAAAATTTTAAGTCTTCAACAGGAATCCTTGCTGGTAGTCATCATCCAAATACCAGATATACCAGATGCCTTTGAGTTTTCTAAGTATATGTAGGGATTATTTGTCCCTTAAAGGTTCATATGTACTTCCTCTTCAAAAAAAAAAAAAAAAAAAAAACCAAAACACAACAAAATGAGGGGCATGAAACAAAGGATATAAATAACTTTCTTTCTTCCCTTTCTCCCCTTCCTTACTCTTTCCTTCCTTTCTTCCTCCCTTCTTTCCTTTCTCCCTTCATTCCTTTCGTAGTTCTTTCTTTCCTTTTTTTCTTAGTCTGTCAATGTATTTTTGTCAAGCACTGAACATAAATATGAATGAAAATAATAAAAGTCGTAATAAAAATGAAAAAGGACGAGGTAACACAATATGAATGAGCTTTACACTCGCGGCAACACCATTAGGTGTAACTCTGTTAGATGAAAGAATTCTGTGAACGCGGGGAGCAGAGTTGACCGACTCTGCCTTCGCGAATCAAAGGTGGCATCACAGACACCAAGGTGACATTTCCTTGTTTAAATTATTTTTTAAAAAGAAAAATAAAAAGTACTTCGCCAGTAAAAAAGGAAAAGAAAGATCCAGACAGACAGAAGGCACACCAAGATCAAAGGAACGCCTTCGTATAAAGGTCTAACGAGAGAGACGAGCCGAGCCGACCGCTGGGGCTGCTCTGTGTCAGAGAGGTGGCTCAAGAAGCGTGCTGGCTTGAGCAGAGCGGCTGGTAAATCACACTTCTCTCGTGCTGCAAATATTTGTCAAAGTTGTTCTCATGCAAAGCATCATGCTGCAAGTCCAGAGGAAGGTGATACCATCTTTTAGTTTTTTGTGTTTGCAAGTTTACCTCCTGTACTTGTCTTTCTCTTTACATACTTCCTGTCCACTGGGTTACTGAAGATTGATCTATTCTGTGCACAACAGATTGTATTTTGTGGGATGAGTAACTTTTTATAGTTCCCTGGAGAGAGGAGAATACAGAGAAAAAGCACATATATTGCCGTCAAACCTGGAAGCCCCTACCAGGTTGGTTTTACATCATAGGAATTAAATTAAGCTTCTCTGTGGAGTGAAAAAAGCAGAGGTTAAATATACCAGGGAAAGGATTATGTGTGTTACATCTCCATGTTTGCTACCCCGCTACTACTATGGTCTCATTGTCAACCATTTTTCCCGTCATCCTCTGGCTTTCCAACTAATCCATAAACACACAAACGTGCCTTCCTCCAGCCCCAAACTCTTTTTCTTTAGCTATCCACATGCCTCTCTTCCCCAGGTCCTACAGGTCCCAGCTCACAGCAGCACCGCCTGACCTTACCGCAAGAGACAGGCCCCACCTGACCCCTCCTGTCACATTCTAACCTCTTTCTTGCTTTTCTTCTCTGAAGATTTATTCTCATTTAACATGTTATATGTTTGTATGTTCTATATTTTATTATTTCTCGCTTTCTACTAGAATTCAACTTCTATGTGAGCAGACTTTTGTCTATTTTATTGAAATAAAGTGCCTAAGAGAGTTGACATTCGGTCAGTGACTAATAAATATTTTTCAGTAAGTGGAGAACCTTTTATATTGATATTATTGGCAGCATTCTATAGATGGCTTCTCAAAGCCATGATTTTTCCATCGCACCAAACTTTATTCCTTACGTGGATGCTTTCCATGAGACGGATCTTCAAATATAACATTTTTTTATCCTTACTATATCCATCATGGTTTCTAATTGTAGAAACAACATCCACTGTAGCAAATTTAAGCAAATATGGATTTATTAATAGTTGTAGATAGTTCACAGACTCATTAGCCAGGCTGAAGAAACAGACTGGCACTGAGCTTCCAGAAACAATTTCAATCCCACACTGAAACGCTGGCCAGCCGAGGAGCTGCTACCGTTCCACTTACAAGGGATTGCAGAATCAAAAAGAGCAGTTGCCAAGGCTCCTGGCACTGGGGCAAGACCACCTCTGCCATGAACACGAAGCTACCGGTGCTGGGTCCAGAATTTTACCACTATTTGCCAGATCCCTGCCAGTAAAACGGCTGTCGTAGCCTGGCTTTCCTTCTGTTTAAGTCTTTTCTGAATTAAAGAGTCATAGAATTTCCCTCTGATTGCTGGGGCTCAACCTACACTCAGAAATGTACTAGAAGGGGTAATGAGAAATGCAGTTATTTATTTTTCTATGCTATCAGCACTGGAAGGCAGCTAATAAGTCACTGAGAACCACTTTTGGCAGAACAGACTTGTTTTCCTGTGCTGGGCACTTACTAGTAGATAACTTTACTCACTCCTCACAGCAACTCTGAGCTACGGTGGCCTACTGAATTCTCTTGACGGGGGTTAGGAAAAATGATACATGTAGTCATGAACGAGATCATCTAATGAGACATTCTGTGCCTTCATTTTAGAGTTTATCATCTCCCCTTTTCAGATATGCAAGTGGACAACTATTGCTGTGTCCAAGTTTGGACACTTTAATGGTTAGTAGTCTCATGATTCCTTTCTACAAATGTGAAGTCAAAGAAGGCACAAAAATTCAAATCTCCTGTGGAATCACTCCACCATAGCTTGCTGATTTTTAGCTGTGTTATAAACTATGTTGGAGAGTTCGGGACTTTCCTAATGTAAAGGTGATAACTTGGTGCATTTCTATAATATTGATATAGTTCTCAGGTCGAAAGATACACATTTTTTATTTTTAATGAATTCTTTTGGGTATATAGACTCTAACCAACCTTGTGCTTGGGGCATGACCATTATTGAACCATACTTATGAGCAAATGGAAAAGGAATGCATTTTTAGGTAATATTTATGAAGCACTCAGTATGTGGCATATACTCTGGCAGATACTTACTTGTGGGATTTTATTACTACCTCTCTAAATGTGACCTCTATTTTAGAAGTGAGGCAACTAGCGTTCAGTCACTGAATGAGTGGTGAAAAAAAATCTCAGGGTATCATAGCAGTTTGATATACCTGAAATACTATAATTAAGCTCAGCAACAAGGCGGGTCTAAAAGGAGAATTGTGAGTGTGGCTTTTGGTATTGTGAAATTGGTTTAATCAAATACAAAGAAAGCCCACAGCATTTGAGTAGAGTCATATTGATAAAAGTTCTGCTCACCTAGACTAAAAAGATGCTGATGTTGTTTAATACATAAAATAAACTCTGTGCTTCCAACTTTCTGCAGACCAAAATGGGCAGAGAAATCTGTTCAATGACATCCAGGGTAGAGTTATTGATGCTTTGTGCTGAAACAGCCAAAGACCATGACAGGAGAATTTCACAAAGGCTGATTTAGGAGCCAGGAGAACAAAGAAGTAACACTAATCGAAGAAATTTTCTCCCCACAGTGGAGAGAGGCTCAGCAATATTTGTTTAACATGAATTCTGAACTTTCCAGACCAGAATTATTACGGGCTTCCTATTTTTTCCCTTCCAAGCAGGAGTATGTGCTGCACTCTTTCTCTTCTGTTCTGTTGTACATTGAGTATGTGGAGGGAAGATTTTAAGTGCTTAGATTTGTGGCATAAAATGAACTTCATATGAATATGATGTAGATCATGGGTTTCTGGACTTTGATGTCAAAGCTGGAATTGAATGAGACTTTTAGGGGTCTTAGCGAGAGTGTCATACTTGTATGGGGGAAGGATATTAAACTATGAATGAAAGGTATATTCAATTATTTTACAACTAATTTTTACTCCCTTCTCCCTTCTACTGCCTGTGGGTATGGCCCAGTGGTAGAGTGCTTGTCTAGCATGCATAAGGCCCTGGGTTCAATCCCCAGGACTGCCAAAAAGAAAAAAAAAAAAAAGTCACCCCTTGTACTGTAAGCAAAGTATAAGTCCTAACAGCTTTCCAATATGGCTTTGGCGATGTGATTGTTTGAGTAATATGGTGATGGTGGATGAGCAGTTAGGAAAGAATAAATATATGTTTTGCACAGTGAGTGTTGCAATCTTACACTGCGGCCATCTCCAAGAGAAGGTCATAATACAAATAGCCTGCTAGCCAAGATGGTAGGAGGTAGGTACGTGGGGAAGACACAACCACAGCACCACACCCTAAAGACAAGTCCAGCTCTGCCTGTTTCAGGTCAGAGGATCCTCAGGAATTCCAAAGGCATCCAAGTGAGAATAGTTGTTTTAAGCCACCAAATTTGTTTTGGAGTGATTTGTTACACAGTGTGAACTACTTGATATAGAAATTAATGGATTTTTAAAAATGTTCTGGGTAACTGCCTGTAAGTGTCAGGAAACAAAAAATTAAATCAATAATCAAAAGACTGTGTGGAGTAGATGTATGTGTGTGAAATCTCAGTGGTGTTAGAGAAATCTTATGATGTTTTTATCTGGCAGAACATGTTTCCACCAGTGACAGTGTTAGCACCAGTGGTGGCTTCTGGTTTTAAACATTACAAATGAACTTTGGCAAATTTAAGGAGGAAGAATATGTCAAAGGCACTATACGCATTTACAGAATTAGAGGAAATGCTGAATAATTAGACTCTGAGAGGTTTAGAATGTGAGAAGAGTCACAGATTTATACATCATGAATATATAAATAGTTTCCTGCTAAAGAGTAAGTGATCAGAGTCTGATTAGCCTTGCTGATTTCATGTGTCTGATCTTGTAGGGGAGGATGGATCAGGCTCTTGTGACTGATCATTCCACCAGTAATATGTAGAATGGAGGAAAGACAATTGGTCGTTAGCAATCCTGTCACTCCTGAACAGTTTAAATTCTCACTCTCAATCTTTTCTCTCAGTAAGTTATCCAAGAATCCCAATATTAAAACATTATATTTCAGTTTGCATCAAAGTTGTATCAAATCAGAAATGCTAGATTTTTGGCTTTAAAAAACTATTTCTAGAATAGCAAAAAACTACCTTTGACTATAAATTCATTGTTCATTAAAAGTTAGCATCTATTCTGTAAATAACAGTTCTGAATTTTATACTCAGTCTCCAAAACCCCTTCACTTGGAACAGTCTATTTCCTTACAGGCCTATCACACCTCGCATAAGCAAACCACACAGTTCTTCTCAAGGGGTTTACAGTCAGTAAATAATTTAGTTCTTAGGGTACCCACTAAGTTCCAACTTGCCTACTTTGATGCTACTTCAGACAACTATTTTTGAAAAAAGTTATTAAAATTATTTCTTCTGTACATCTCTGAAACTTTTTCTTAATAAATTATAGCCACTCTCTGGAAAACATAGAGTGTGTTATTAATTATTTTTATTCCTTTTTTCTCAGACTGCTGATAAGGGATTCTACATATTTGCCAAGCAAGGTTGTAAATAACCACTGTGGGCCCTGTTAGCATTCCCTTCCCTTGAATTGTTTTATTTTCTTTTTTTAATTTATTTTTTTATTAGTACACATTTGTGACACATATTGAATGCATTCGTCATGAAGATTCAGTACATATAAATTTTGCATCTTATCCTCTTCATTTCCCCTTCCCCTCTTTTCCTTTTAAAATTAAGAAAGTTTCTGCCTGTATTCCAAAGAACTGAAGGTGAAATTGAAAACGCTGCTAACAAGAAAAGATGGTGATTTGGGCATGGCTAAATGACCCAAGTGGCAGGCATTTTTCATAAGTATGACTCATGGGAGGCTGAACAAAGTTCTGCTTATTTTTATTCCATCCTGGTCCATCTGACTCCCAATTAAAACTGATGAACAACAGGCAATATGCAAGATTTATTGGAGTATAGTTTCAATGTCAGCTTGTAAAGCTAACAAGCTCCGCGTGTCTCCTCACTTTGGGTCCCTGTTTCCTGTTTCGTCTTGAATGCTGGAGAAGAGGGAGGAAAGGCACATTTTATTGCCTCCAGGTCTTGAAGAGAACCATCGCGGGTGACAATATACCTACATCTGGCTTCATCATTGTGACCCGCTGGTGGGAGTTGGAAAAACTGCCAGAGTGAAGTCACCTATTTTTGCTTGTAAGGACAATGCTCTGGAGATGGCTTCTTTCCACTCTGGAGGCAACTGACCTCATTGAGAGAAAGAACTCATTAAAAAAAAGGACCACTCATTCTTAAAGTTATGTTAGTTATTAATCTAATACAGCTATAGCACATCTGATATTTGGTAGAACGAGCGTATTCTCTTTGCTCTAATAATTTATTTTCTATTTTTCTTGGCTATTTTGGGAGGCATTTATGTCTATAATTTTTAGGTAATAGTAATAGTTGCCACTTACTGAGAGGGTTTCGCTAAACAGGTCACTGGAATTAGGCTTTATATATGTCACACAATTCAATTCTCCCAGCAATTCTACTTTGAAGATTAATAAAGCTATTCAGAGTTGACCGCCGAGGTTAGTTACTAACCCAAGATTTCTCATCTAGCAAACAATGGATTCGGGATTATAGTAAGCATAGTTTAAATACCTAGCTCTTTGGATCCTGCTGGTTTTTGATAATCACCCCCACCCCTAAATTATATTACTTTCAACAATCCCCTCCAAATAGCTCTCTTATGTAAGAGACACCAACATTTGAGGCTGATTTCATGTGAACTTGTACTCATCTAGCCCAAGAGAAAACACTTGTCCAAGCACAAGCTGGGAAAGATTTAGCAGATGGGAACTTACCATCCAAAAAATTTTCCCCAAATTGATAAATAATGAAACATTACGACAATTACAATCCCAATGCGTATATTTTGAAATTGCATGAAATGTCCCTGTCACATGGAAGCTTGCACGGTCTTGTTGGCATCTTCTGGTCTTTTTCTAGTACTTCTTTCTGTGGAACAGGTGGAGCTTAGTAACATGCTTGCATCTGCAATAATCTGATCTCGATGCTGGTAAACACTGCACAAAGCAGCTTTTATAAGGGCATGGATTACACCAAGGAAGCAGATGAGAGGGACTATATCACTTAGGACAGAAAGCATGGTCATTGTGGAACCGCAAGGATAACTGAGGAATAATTATTTGTCAACTGCTGTCTTAAGTGTGAACTTTGTCAAATTCCAGATGTAATAATAACAATAATAGTAATAGACAACATTTCTTGAACAATTGTTATGTACCAGACATTATCATAAAAAAATTTTTAATGAGCTTCAGGCAGGTTTATTACTCTATAGAAAATAGTCAGCTGAAGGAAATATCATCTTCAACTAATTTCCTTTCGCTTTGATTCAATATTTAGTATGGGACTTTCTTACTATTCCTTAGGGCTTCTGGAGTGTCTTTATTGGAAAGACAATTTATATTCATTATTTTCAAACATATCACTTGAAGACACCTGATATAAGCCAATAGTTTTAGATCTTCTTATTCCTAACAATTAATAACTTTTGAGCTTCCTCAACAATCTTGTCTTCTTAATTTACTGTCATATTGCCCTATCAAGTTATCCTTTATTTTGTTCTTTTTTCCCAGGAAACAATAATGATAATTTAGAAAGCAGAATGGTTCTGCAGAATGAACATATAATTTAATGATAATTAAATCAGGATCACTCATTATTAGCTATGTAAATGCGTGTTTCCTCATCCGAAAAATGGAAAACACGATGTTGTTACAAATGTTGAATGAATCAATGTGCTGAGTGACTTCCAAAGTATTATGCTTCACAATCATTATTGTTGTAAATTACTGGGCAGAAGGCCCTTTTCCATCTTCCTCCTCATCCCTCTTATTTGAGGGATGCAGATTTCTCTCCCCTGCAAAGCTCCCCACTGAGTGCAAGTCATGGGGTGTGGTCAACCCAAAACAATCAAAGTGGTAGCAACAACTGACCTATGAGAGTGAATACACAATATCAACTTTCTGCTTCTGGGCTACATTCTCTAATTTGATCATTTCCAAATTGATTAGAGATATTGCTAAGCATAGTCTTGTGTTATTAGTTTTTCCTCTTTCTCTTTCTCTGTCTCTCTTTGTCTCTTTCCCTCTCTTTTTTAAAGTACTCATTCCCAAAACAGAAAAGCTTTGGAGTTAGGGGCCTAGAAATGTGTCATTTTTATAAATCTTTCCCAATTTCTGCTTGGACGTGTGTTTTCTCTTGCCCCTAGTCAGTTATTTAGGGCTGGATAAACACAAACTCATGTAAAATCAGCCTCAAGGGCTGGCATCCCTTACACAAGAGAATGATTTTGATGGGGTTATTGAAAGAAATATAATTTGAAGGAGGGAGCACTTATTTAGAGTCATCAAGATGCAAAGAGCTACGGATCCAAACTGACCTGGCTTTAATCCTGAATCTGTTGGCTGTTGATGGGGAGATCTTGGCTTAATTGACTCAACTTCACTCAATTATGAATAGTTTTATTAATCTGCAAAGCAGAATGCTAGGAGAATTGGATGGGATAATGTACATAAAGCTCAATTACAGGGACAGATATAATGACACCCCCAGTGAAAACCATCACTGTTATCTAAAATAATAGACAAACATTTACCTTTAATTATTCCCCCATTTCACTTTGTTTTACAGGGAACTTTCTATTTATATTTAAAATCATTCATCTGGTTCAAATTCCCCATAATATTATCCTGCAAAAGTAAACAGTGTTGGGAACCTATTTTCAAGCATTCATTTTTAGTCCTGAGGTCACAGAATACCCAAGTTATTTTCCCAATTATCAGTGTGCTGAAGAGCCATAAATCACAGAACAGAATTGGAGGCAGGTGTGGAGACTGTGGCTCCCTTCCCTGCCGTCTGTGATTATTCCATGGACTGAGTCCAGATGCTAATGGGGAGGTGGAAATTAAGGAAGCAGCTGCATGAACTGGCTGTTACGGAAATGCTAATACAGCTCTACTGAGCTTTCATTTTAAAAGTCCCGTCAATGCAAATATAAGAATATCTTGTGAGGATCCAGAGAGGAAGATTTAAAGGATACACGCAGTGGACTGTTAGAAGAGACAGTCTTAAGCAAGCTGTTCTGACAATTATAAGTAACAGAAAAGGTGACCAGACATAGGAGCATACCAGGAGAAGAAACCTTCAGAAAGACACTTTGTGAGGAAAAAGTGGCCATTTTATCCACACTTTTTGAGTGACTGCCCTGAGACAAGACTCTGGACTCATGTGTGATCCACTTGGGCTCTGGGGCCACATTGTCTTGGCACCCAGTTCTGGCTTATTGCTTATGAACTACGTGATTGAGGGCAAGGTGTTTACCCCTTTGGGCCTCGGTTTCTCATCTGTTAAAAGGAAGTAATAAATTTGGGAGCCTTTTTGTCACAGAGTGGTTACATATATAAAATGAATTAATGCAAATATAGTGTCACTAGTAGACCATAAATAATACATGTTACTGAATTTGTACTGTGGCTATAATTGACACATTTGTGTATATTGATTTTAATTATATACACAATTATACATAAAACATAAATTATATGTATAACATAGATATATGAAAATGTTGTTCGCACTCTTGTGACCTCTTTAAAATCGTTTTTTCGTAGTAAAGTGGCTCCAACCAGATCTTCTCTAATATCACCATTTCACTCCCAGCCCTCAGCACAAGCCTGGGAGAAATACCCTCGTATTTTCCAAGACGGAAATGGCAAGAACATATTAAGACTCTGAGAGGATTACATCACAGAAACAGTATATAGTGAGCATTCAGGAAGTAGGAGGAGCTAGATAGATCATTTCCTGCTTGCATTCAGAAATGTATAAACTGATGCCAGTTATTTGGTCAAAAAATAGTTGCCTTCTATGTACTAGGCTCATTACTTACTGTAGGGGTCACAAAATCAAATGAAACATGGGCCATCCCTTTGAGACATACTTATAAATTGATGGTTCACAATATGATGATAATAAAATCATGCTAGAGTATTAAGGGAACTGCACAGAAGGATATTTAAATCATGCCAGAAGGATTGGGGATTTAGCTCAAGGGGCAGAGTGCTTGCCTAGCAACTGCAAGGTCCTGAGTACGAAATCCAGCACCCCCAAAAGAATCATGCTAGAAAATGGAAGTGGCCTCTGTGTGTGTGTAGGTTTCAGGTAAGTTTATAATAAAGAGTAGGAATTTGCTAGATAAGGGAGAGGAACTGAGAGGACAAAGACAGAAGCAACTGACAGTGCGCCACTTGAAGAATTGCAAATCTTTACAGCTGGGTCTATGAAGGAGCAGGCAATGAGATCAGAAAGCTAGATTTGAAAATCATGTCTTGAATGTTAGCCTAGAAATGTGAGCAAAATGCAGAGTTTCAGGAGGAGGTAGATCAAATGTGCAACTAAGAACACATTTACAGTTATTTGAAGTGATTTCCATACTGGCAGGAGAAAGACCAGTAGAAAGGCTACGATACAAAACCAAAACAAAACCAAAAAATAAAAAATAAAAACCAGTTTATTAATTGTAATGTCCTGGATGGAGACATGCATGCAGAGAGAGGCAAGAACAAGATTTGAGAGGTTTCTTTGAGAGGAATTCTGCAGAGCTAGATGACTATTGAGTAGTGGGTGGAACGAGTCAGAAGGGATGATTCTAAGGTTCCTCATTAGAGTGACTCCATCAACGTTTAGGCCCTATCAACACAGGAAATAGAAGAGGAGTGAAAATATTTGATCTGGAATTTGCAAATAGTTTTAACAGGTGTTCTTTCTAACACTCTACAGGCATGAAAATATTAGCTAGAAGGCAAGATGATCAAAAACACAGAATCGTACAAGAGAAATAAAAAAAAAAAGGAGGGAGGACGCAAACCTTATAAGCATGATGGTGAGACATGAACAGATCTTATCTAGAATGTGACTTAACTAAATATTGTTTTCCATAATTTATTATTATTGAAGAGATAGCTCAGGGATATACTGTCCCGGAAGAAGATAGCAAGAGAAAAGTCATATGGACTAATGGAGTAATCTGGGAATTTTAATACTACATTAAAAAATCCACGAAACTCTTGTTTGACTTTCAAAGCACTGCACCCAAAGCCAACCCTATAGAGTCACTCTGGTGAGGTCGCTACTTGCCTGTTCCCACGGCTGAGCTCAATAATTTGCACATAACTTTGGGAGAGCACTGGGGGTTGGAGAGTACCCTGTAACCCTGCCCCTGTAGTCACCACTAGCTTCCCTCCCAGAGGAAAAGCAGGAGCAACATGACCAGGACCATGCGCCAAAGGCCTGTGTCAGCCGAGGTCCTGGTCACATATGATCCCTCCATGACTGCATGACGCCAATTTCTCACTGCAATGCCACTCCACACGGCAGTAAATTGAACCCAAAAGAGAGTTGAGATTTCTTCTTTTATTTATTTTTTATCTTTTTTCAAAATTGTATTTTAGTGGTACATTTTAGATTTATGTAATGATAACATTCGTCGAAAATTCGTACCTGTACATGGTGCATCTTGCTGCTGCTTTTGTTCCCATTCCTCTCCCTCGTCTATCTTTGAAAAATCTTCCTTCAAGTGTTTTTTTACAGAACGAATTGTTTTTTGAGTGGTTCAGGATCCAGAAAATTTATAGGGAAAAAAAAAAGGCAACAGGAAATGATTCTTAGAGAAGAATGCAGCCTTGGTATCTATTCCTTTCCTCCCTAATTCACTTTTCACTAATCTTGGGGAGACTTCCCCACTGCCCCAGCTCAGGCAGGACACAGAGATAACCCAGTGGCAGCACAGGGCTTTCTCTAGTCAACTTGCAGCATTAAGACACTTGAGTATTTGCCATTTTGTCCTTCCTCACAAAGGAGACAGGTATGTGAACATATACTGAATACTGTTTTGTCTCATGTCATATTTCCATGTGATATCTGTATGTTAAAGAAGTAAAACAATGCACATTAAAACAGTGAGTAATTTAGTTGGTTATATTTCAGCCGTTAAGCTTAGCCGTTAGGCTAAGCAGAGTGAAATATCATGGCACATATCTGTAGTCCCAGCATATCTGTAGTCCTGGCATTCTGAGGCAGGAGGATGGCAAGTCTGAGCTCAGCCTAGGCAACTCTGTGACTTAGAGAGGTAATGTTTCAGAAAAAAAAAAAAATGAGAGGCTGGAAAGTAGTTCAGTGTGAGGACCCTGGGCTCAACCCCGAGTATACAAACAAAAACAAACACACAGAAATAACCTAAGAAGACTCATGTTTTGAATTTAGTCATTAAATTAAATGGATGGAGCAGTTTATGCTTGACACAGTGTTTTTGAGTCTGGCTGGTCCCATGAGCCAGTTTGTCTGACTGGCTTTGCTGCAATGAATTTTAGGCCCTCAACTGATTGGCTTGAACTGATTTGTCCTTGAATGTAGTTCTTTTTTCTCTTTCTCTTCTTCCTTTTCTCCACTTTCATCCTTTTGCCATCTTGTTTCTAACTGTAAAAATCTAAGCAGTGATAATATGGAGTGTCAGAATGCAGCCTGATCTACTTTGGGTTGTGAAGTGTCCCAGACAAAAGTCAGCTTTTTAAAAATTGCTAACATTGTGAACGTCTCCCCGGCAAGGGCGTAGCACACCAGTTAAGAGCACAGTCTGCATTGCGCAGGCTAAGCCACACTTTGCCTTAGTACCAGGGTGTCCCGGAAGCCAGTCACTTACATAGGCAGGGACTCGTTTCATCCACTTCCTGTTCCGAGGTAGGTCTGCAGGTTTATCTCCACCTGGAACTGCACCATCCGGAGCATATAGCTCCAAAGTGGTCACAGAAGGCCAAGAGAAAGAAGTAGAATCAATTTAGCTTTATCCTTGACCATGTATGTCTCATAGTGACCCTCTGCTCTTCATCAGCTTGTGGACATTCCCTGTGTGCTACATGTCTGTGCCACAATCTCAGGAGACCAGGCCACCTGTGTTTGTGTCTTAAAGGAGACGATCTGTGGTTTTCACCAGATCTTTAAAAGGATCAGTTACTCAAAAGTGTTTAAGATCTGCTCTCCCTGATCCCCTGTAATCATGACTCTCACAATAGGAGAGGAAGGACTCAAGAATGGCGAGAGGGACCTCTCGTGACATATTAGACCCAATGCCCATGACTTTAGATAGACACATTCAGTGACCTGTTTTCCACAGAACAGAATTAACTAAAGGGAAGGAAAGATTTTGAGTTTGGCCAGGGATTTGTCTCTCCTATATCTATAGCTCCCTTCAATTCTCTTAGGTTTTCGCTGCTCCAACTTCTCTCAATGAGGCAGGCAACTGGAAGTAGAGGAGCAGCTGCTCTGGAAGGTGAAGTCTATTCCTAAAAAAACCATCAAGCACCTGCAAGCAGACTGCGGAGCCTGTTCGGAGAAGTATCAGCCTGACTCAATTCTTTGAGTAGAAGTGGGCAGAGCCGTGGCAGGGACTGAAGTATAAACAATATTCCATTTCTGCATTCTTTCCCAGAATTAGTTGGCAAGGAAGGGACAAAAGACTTGGTGTGAATCATTTTTCAAAACTGCCCAATACCCTGCTGTTTCTCATAACGTATCTCTGTGGATCACTAATGTCTTTCCAAGCAGATAGTTTTCTATGAAGCATTTATTAACCCTTATGATTAAGATAGGCGTGTCCACTGGAAGGATCATTTCAAGGCCTACAAAGCACATGATAGGAGGAGGCATTTGCATATGGAAGGGGAATTCTTTTTACAGACCATGAGCAGGCAAACTCACTGTATCAAATAGTGATGAAATCTCAGGAAAATACAATTGAAAAACACACTCAAAAATGTATTACATAAAATAATTTACTTCTCATTCAGAATGGCCGTCCAGACCAACTTATGAGACAGGAATCTGTGTGAGTACAGGTACAATCTGTAAGTCATGAAGATTATAATAGAGCAAGACCAAGAAGTTATAAATTTGGATCCTGGAGTTGGCTAAAGACATGATGTGGACCTGTGTATAGAGAAAAGGGACTCTGATGAGGAGCTCTGGGGACATAAAGAGCAAAACTTCCAGAAAGACAAGAAGGATTAGAAGACCTATATCTTTAATACAATGGGATTTGTATACACACACTCCAGAGTCTTCATGTTTTATAGCCAGTACTTTGCCTAAAACCAGAACAAGTGACATACATGTAATTTATACTGGAGCAATGGATGCAGAGTGTGTGCGTGTATGCATGCATGTGTGTGCACACTTGGAAAGGCAATAGTTTTAAAAGAATGAGAAGAAAATTACTTCCTAGGCATTCATTAGTAATTCAGGTAAAATCCTGTACCTCCATTTATAAAACAATATAATAATAAAAAACATTGTAAAAAACAACATCATAAATAACACAAATGAGAAATTTTCAAGTATTTCATGTGCCTTGAAAAGTTTCAAACAGTAGTTCTAACAGTTAATGTCCTTTTTTCCTTTATTTCCATCTTTCTTCTCTCTCTGCTGTAATCTCAGAGTCTAGAAAGAAATGCCTTTGGTCTCTGCTAGCCCTGATGTTTGGGATAGAATAAACAAGATTTTGCCTTGAAAGAGAGAACTTATGAGGGCTTTTAAGTTTGTGAAAAATATAATCTTTTTCCTGCTGCAGGCTTATAAATGTAGATATATACCCTAAGAGCATTATGGGAAAAAAACCAGAAGCCACAATAAACTAAGGAGGCTCATCTGATGGCTAAGTTTCTCAGGGAAAAAAAAAAAAAAGAAGAGCACCTTGATCAAGAGAGGGAAAAAAAGACAGAGGATAAAAATAATTGCCTTTAAATTCTATGCCCTCGCTCAGCACGTAACTTAGGGTAGGGCTTAGCCAGCAAGGCCTTGCTTACATTTCTTCACACAACTCAAGCATCCCATCATCCAACTCCAGACCCACTTTGCCTGAGCACCCAGGCAAAGAAGGGCCAGGCAGCGGCTTAGGGACTCGAAAGCGCCACTAGTGATAACTCATGCGGACAGTTCTGTGTCAGTCAAATACATAACTCTTTATGGTATCTGCCTCTTAAATTAGTGCTCAATGTGGAGGCCATTGGTGGTAAATTAAGCCTGAAGTCCCTCAGACGCATCTCCAGAAAGACCCGTGGACTTTTCAGAGCCCACTTTCCACACATCAACATTCCTCTCTCAGCCTGCAGGGCAGCTAATTCACCTTCCTCTGTTCAAATGCAGTTCAAATATCAGAACCTCTAATTTGAGCACCTGGGGTCTTTCCCATCTACTCTTCCAGAACACACACATATTTCAATACATAGACACATAAATATATACAGAATGTACATGTATATATTATATATATATTTAATATATACACATGCACACACTTGTGTATAATAGGTCAACCTCACCTAAACACAGGGAATCTGGAGGAAGTTCTGGCTAACAGAAAACATGTGCGTGTGGCTGTCACAAGAAGTGTACCAACCAGCCAACCTGACGTCCAGTGGCTGGGAGAGGAGCATTGCCTACAATCTTTGAAAATCCACACCCACAAGCAAGGCCATTATCTGAATTTTTGCTCCAATGACAGCCTAAAGACACTTGGCAAAATTGGACTGGAATGGGGTCCCACCTTGCTGAACACCCAAACCCCACTAAATCAAGCTTTTACACAGAAGAGACCCCCCCACACGGCAGGCAGCATGAACACTAGGCTACAATGTGGATAAAGCACTGGTGCTTAATACAGATCAGTATTTGGCCTCAGGTTTTCCAGAGCATACAGTCTTGACATATTGATGCTCTGCCTCCAAGTGAGACTTAGGCACAGTGGGGAAGCAGAGATGTGCAGTCTGTAGAACTCTTTGGTCCTTTCTGCTTCTCTGCCCCACAGCTGGAAGGACTAGCCAAATCAAGGTAGAATCGAGATTTGAGGAAGCGGCGGTATGAATCCTTTTCCATCAGGTGGAAAATCTTCTTCTGGGCCTCATCGAAGCAGGTAATTGTAGGCTCCATCATATTCCGGCTTGTCTCTTCCCTGGTGCAGGAATCCAGGTTCACCTGAGGGGCAAAGACCAACGTTCTGTTAGATCTGTAACCCAAATGAGGGTGAGATGCTTCAGGCTTTGTACTAAAAAGTTAGGTACTGTGCGCCCTCCATATCAAAGAGTGTAATGAAGGACGTTTCGTTCCATTCTGGCATAGGTGAGAGAGTATAAAATGTTCATTCTGCTCCAAGGTTGCAAGGGCAGTATCTTTTCTTTCTCCAATACTTGGGGAGATTTATCAGAAAAATGCACTAAGAGTGGTCACTTTAGTCACATGGATAATAAAAGAGTCCCTTTCTTAGCAGATTTTTTGGGGATCATCAAGATTATTAATAGCCTACTCCACTGTTCACTCTAACTCACATGATCTAAAGTTCCACACTACTGAATACCACTCTGGAAATCTTCAATATGATCTTGAGAGTTCTCTGCTTTGCAGACTTACCTCCTTAGTTGCTTGGACTGAGATGAATTCGTTGTAGATCTTTTTGGCTTTGGGACTTAGTTTAGAGGGTGACTTGATTTTCTTGTATTCTTCACAACTGATCCAGAAGTCAATATTCTCCTCACTGTATTCGGACTTCAGGAAAGCTTTGAAAGCTGCCAGCCCACCTGTGACACAAGAGAAAGAACCACAGTTGTCATCAGACCAGTCGGCTTGTTGGATAGTATACTCCAAACAAATCAGAGATACTTAGGGGGTAAGGCTTAGGTCCCAGAAAGTCTCCTCCTTCCCCATTTCTGATGTCCATTTGGGATCTGGTAACCCTAATCTGTGTTTGGTATCTAGGAGATCCCAATTATACCAGGCGATTATTACTCAAAGTTGAGCCCTATTTCAAGAGATTATCACGTTTCTAAAATATCTATGCAGCTGTCAGCTGACACAGCGGATTTGATAAGAAGAGAAACTAAGGTTGATTCTGAAGGAAGATCCCAATATTTAAAATGTTGTCTCTTCCCCACTTTTCCATGTGATGAGAGTGGTGGTTTTCTACCCAGTTTCTTTACAAACTTCCCATTATATATCACAAAACTCTAGGACATGGTAAAATTTTAAACCTACTAGATATAAGGTCAATATTTATCTGGGGTCTGGAGGTCAGAAGGGGCCCAGCCTCTGTGGTTCCCCACAGACCAGCACAATATGAGAGAACTTTTGTTATTCTCAGCCCAGGGGGTGGGGTGAGGTGGGGTGTTCAACTTACATTCATGGCTAATCAAGTTTTCCAACGATTCAGCCCATTTCTTGACTTCCTCTTGGCTTACTCTACAGACGTCAAAGAGAAAATAATAATTTGAATGTTGTCGTGGTGTAGAATTAGGACAAGAAAACTAGGATTCTGAATAAAAGGTAGAGATTTTATCTTCTATAATTATGATAAAATTTATTGTTGTTTAAGACAGTTTTATCATTAAATATATGAAAATTTTCATTCTAGCATGATCCCATGAAAACAGAGGTCAGCTTGATCCAAACCTGGCTTAATTAGGGGCATCACTTCCTACTCTTTTCATAGAACGTATCTACCATCAGATAGCACGAGGAAACTTCACTAAGGCCTTATCTTACCTCTGGCAAATAACCACTTTGTCCTTCTTGCTGTGGGAAGAACTATGTTCACAGGAATCAGATTTCTGCAGCAGGAAACCTAGCCGATGTTTCATATCTTTTGCACTGCAGAGAGAGAGAAAAAAGCATAGTGATAACCAGCTTTCTCTAAAAAAAAATGCCTTCATGGTAGAGCTTGAATAATTCATCTCCAGTATACGATTTATTTAGCAAATGGGAGTTGAAGTGGGCATGAACTCTCAGGGGAAAAGAAGAGATGCTTCTTCTGCTTCTGCCTGTGACTTACTGCAAAACCATGAACCAGAGTCAAACTCCTGGTTCGTTTGTCTGTAACTGGAATTCTGAACTATTAGTCTACCTCAGAAATCTCTTCTGTACATTCACTGTTTTATCCAGTAGAACCTTTGGTTATCTTCAGTGGAACCACACTGAACATACGACTGTTCTTTGCATCATTTTGAAGAAATTAAAGCAAGACCAAAATGCAAACTATGACAACTGCCTGCCTTATGCCACCTTCTGGCAGGTGGCTGCTATTGCCATCTGTCTCCTGTCTACACAGTGGAAGCTGCTTTTGGATGGGAAAGTAAAGGTCTTTTAGGCTGCAGCCCCGTGTGGGATACCAAGTGATCCCATCATGGGGTGCACATGCAGTGCACCCTGAGGGTTGAAGCCACTGCAGAGGGCAAAGACAAGCAGGTAGCAGACACCAATACTCAGTCAAAAACTGGAGGTCCTTTAGGCTTGTTTGCAGACAATCTCCAGCTCTGCATCCTTCCTTTTCAAACCTGCACTAAGAGGAGATGTGTACACTAGCAAAGGGCTTTGCGGCACTGGAACAAGGAGAAGCAATCTAGAGTCATCCCTAAAGTGAGTGGTTGTTTTAATTAGCATTTCCAATCATTGTCACCGTTTACTAGGCAGCCAGGCTACAGCTGGGCTGCTGACTAACTCGTAAAGGAGGGCCTTCTAATAAGCTTTTAGCTCTCCGACTTTGTATTTCTTATTCTTTTTGTTTCTATCTGTTTTATTATAAAAGCCAAGAGGTGGTTTAAAACAGAGAAACAGCATTTTAAAAACAAACAACTAGATGTTCTACTTAGTGGGGAAGAAATAAGAGTTACAAGGATAAAAGAACATTTAGACATGAGTGGCTTATCTGTGTATGTTTTCTCAAAATGTTTGAATTCCGTTATGCTCTTAGCCTGCCCTTTAAATAGCATTTTCTCTCCCCATGACACTGTTGGGTTTTTTTGTTTTCCTTCTGCTTCTCCAACTAGTGACTGGTCAGAGGGCACAAAGTGTCTCAGCAATAGCTAGTTGTAATCACGAAGGCTGGGGTGATTCCAAGGTGATGATGTAAGAGGATCGTGATTCAGTCCAGAGAGAAACGATCAAGTCTCTGTGTGCTGCCCCTACCTGGGACCCAACAGCTGTTGACCACGGCGGGGTCATTTTACAAACTGGGAGTAAGCTTAGCAATACTCTTACAATATCAAATAACCATACGAATAAAAATCAAAGTGACTTCGGGAGTCACTAGAGACAAGAAATCTGGATTTGACCTTCACTCTCACCCACCGTCCATGTGACCTTGGGTCCCTTGGTGCTTCCATTGTGATGGTGAAGAGATGGACAAATGATTTACAGTCTCCAGGTGAGCAGAGACAGGGAAGAGCAGCTGATGCTGTTTCCCTCCTTCATTAGCTACTTAATTAACTCTTGGAGGGCAGGACTCTAGTGCAGTCTTTTATCTGTCTCCCGAAGTATTTACAGAGCAAAACTTTCTCTTGGCACCCCTACATTTTGCACGGTTAATTCATATGTAATTTAACCAAAGACTGTAGTAATTTCCTCCACCAGTTCGGGAAATTCCTGGTGAGGGTAAGAGGCACTTTTTTCCTACTCCTTCTCTGCCAGACCCTCCAGCTTCTTTGCTGACATTCCTGAGGATTAAAATATTTGAAAGGTAAGCTACTCAGCAACACCCAAAAGACTACGCTTTCTGCAATTATTTCCAAATTGAAATGTAAAGTGATTTCTGTTTGCAGGGAGACAAAAAGAAGTTGATATACCTTCAGGTAGACTTTTTACCTTTAGCTGCAAGATTAAATAATGTAGCATACGCTCAGTTTGTATTTTATTTTCGACTTGCCAATCAATATGTGAGCATTCTCTGAAATTGTTCATTTGCAGCTTTTTGTAAAAGTCAAAGATAGATAAGTACCTATAAATCTTCAAGATCTTTTAAGTCAGGAGTATAGTGATAAAACAATGTTTTTAAGATGAGCCCTTCTACAGCACTTGTAATTGATTCGTTATGATCAATACTTTTCACTTGCCACTTATATAAAAACACTTCAAAAATTAGAGGTGGGGCAGAAAACAATTCCAGTATCTGGCTTTCAAACTTGTGCTTTATTGTCACAGTTGCTTATAAGAGCACATAGCGAAGGACATTGCGGCATCACACAGAAAGCAGGTGCTCTTCCGATCATGTAGCCAAACCTCCATCTAGGGTATCTTCTCCTGAATAATATCTAATATGCATTATTGGAGATCACCGAGCTGTGATTTCTAATATCTAATATGCATTATCAGAAAGCACAGAGCCCTAGTGATGTTCAGATAGCAACATTAATCCCAGACAGACACAGAACCACATTATAGCCCCAAACCTCAAGTTACTTAATTCAAACTACCCATATTCAGGCTCCTGTCTTTAAGGTCACCATAGGTCTCAAAATACACTTCCTAAATGACAGTATCTAGCTGTTCCTGGAGGAAGGATAAGAAGTTGCTGCTCTCCTGATCACATTGTTTCTAATTCCGAAGAACTATATTAGTAAGTACAGCATGCAAGTAGCGGAGAAAGTCTCTCCAAAAGTTTAACGTGGTTAGCTGCTGAAAAGTCTCACCTCTTCAGGCAGGAAGCCGGCAGACCTGCAAGTCCTTTGCACATCTTGTTGAACCTTGTGAGATTCACAGGTAGGAGAGAAATGCAGCAGAAGGAGCTCTGGTTTCTATTTCGAGTGCACGTTGCCTCTTTTCCGCAAAGATGCTGTCAGAATCCTCTGAGCGTCTCCCTCCAGCGCCTGCAGGGGTCCCTTTTATAGTCCGGCCACGACCGTCTGGCCAATCAGGAGGCAGCTCTGCGGGCTCCGCTCCTCGGTCTCGCTCTGTCGCTCCAGCCCCTGGAAGAGATGAGGAAGAAAAGACTGACGCATCTACGATGCAAAGCGACCAACTGGAGAAAATCCTCTTTCAAAATAGGACAGACAGAAAATAATTTTGTTCTTGGCGTTTCTACCAGTGTCTGGGATCCTGAATTTCTAGAGAAGGAAAATATCAAAAGAAGCTAAAGTGCTGCACAATGTGGGGTTTATTCATTTGTCTATTTAAAAAAAAAATATTCAGAAAAGTTGCATCCTGGAAGGAAAGGTGCCAGTAGGTAATCTGGGGTTTATTTTGAAGCTGATTCCCGACACACTTCTTCTTTTAAATTAGAAATGTTGTGCGTGGTCTGGGGTCTAATGCTCACTATTTCCAAACAGGAGTTGGTAGGATCATAGTTTCCAGGCAGTGATTTGCAGAAGTTGATTTCCTGGTTGTCATGCACACAACCGTGGAGACAAATACCTGGATGGTAGATCGGTATATGCCCTGCAGGAGAGACAAACTAGCCTAGGGAAAATAGATTCCCTACATTTGTAGTCAGCCTGACTGTGGAATACATTTCTAGCAATCTGCTAAGAGCAAGATTCAGCCCAGCACTGATAATCTTTCCTGTATGTGCCTATCTCCTGCAAAAAGCCTTAGACAGCAACTGGAGGACTAGAGGAGAAAGGAGATGAACAAATACAGCCACCAACTGGGATTAGGAAATGGTTTATGCCTTATGTAACTCTGTCTCCAAACTGGTATTTCAAAAGAGAAAGAAAAACAGAGAAAATGAAAGAAAGAGAGAGAGACTATCTGGACAATCAATATCCTTTGCACACAACATCATGAACCAATTCATTAAAGATTCATGCAAGTGTTTCACATCTTATAGTCATAGCTCATTATCCACCTCGGAGTACCAAGGAATCTTCTTTAACTGCAAAGCTATGATAGAGAAGAGGAAATTAATTGCTATGTCGGACCATAATAACTTTTATTTTAAAAGTGGCAAGATTCCTGATCATAGGCTACAGTGAGCCATGTTTTATGTATAAGAAATAGAAATGGTTTACACAAAGAAGATGAAAAACACATGGGTTCTAGAAAGATGCAAAGGGACCAGGATTGTAGAAGGAAAATGGTAAAGAGCAAAACCCTTACTGTGCCTCTCCATACATCCACGTCCCCAAAACGTTCCACACTGCCTCCTTCGATTCAAGGCACTCCCCCACCTTCTTCCAGAGCAAAGAGGTGGTAGACAGATATAAAAAGATAGGGCGACTATCATCCTCAGATCATGCATTTCAATCACAGGAGAACGTTTCTAGACTTTCCCCTGAAGACAGAAAAACATTTATTAGATGGGCTACTGGGCCACTTTCCCTTGAGTTATAAGGCTGGACAAGTGAAAGCCAGCAGCCGCCCTTGGCAGTGGTGTAGAAGCGATTGCAGCCATCAGGAAGACAGAGGTGGATCCTGTGGGGAGACAAAGCCGGCACACCTGGCCTCAAAGAAGAGAGACTAATTCAAAAAGGGAGAAACCTACCCAAAAGTGAGCCAGAGACTTCTTTGCTTACTTAGCCACCTAGAAAAGGTAATCACACAAATCATTGGAATTTAGAAGCAAGAATGACAACCTAAAGGATTTACTGATGCCTGAAAGAGCCATGAGGAGAACTTTGTGTCTTGGACCTAGAATAAGAGAAGCCTGACTGATCCTGAGTTAAATATAAATCACTGTAATACCTGAGCTGAATGGACTTCCCAAAACAACTAATCTGATACTTTCATTTTACCAAAAAGAAAATAGAGACCTAGAGAGCAAAAGTGATTTGCCAAGGTCACAGCTTGTCTGTGACAAGGCTGGATCCAGACCCAGGGTTCTTGACACCAAATATACGCATTTTCCACTATGTTCTCCTGTCACTCAATAGTTTTATCAAATGAGATAAACTGTGTAAATAGAGATATTTCTAAACTGTAAAGTGCTGGGCAAATATTTTTTATTGTTAGATTAGACACAGTCAATAACAAAACCCAGCGTTAACTTTATATAATTTCTGCCCAGTTTTCTCTTGGTCTGTGAAGGGGGAAACTTCTGCAGATCTCTCTGCCCTGGTTGTTAGTTAAACCAAGTCTTTTTTAACTATTACTCCATTCACGTGTTTTATATTCATTTTCTTTTTGACTATAATTTCTTGCTTTAAGGATCTTCATACTTTTAAAGACTGTTTGAAAAAGCTTCTCATAAATCAATTTATTTCTCACTCCAGGACTTACCGATTGTGTCGAGGAGGCGAGGACTGGTACATCATGATCCTTTGACAGCATCCCGCCTTCTTTCTCTGATATGCACAAAGCATCAATTGATTCTATTGTGCTGCAGTTTGTCACTCCTGGATGATGCTGATAGTGTGGAAGAGCTTAGTTCTCAAAAGATGTTTGTATCTATTCATTTGTTTAAGAAAAATCTTTTGAGCACCCACCATGTGCCAGGTTCTCTTTGAAGAGCACATGTAGTGTGGTGAATAAGCAGACAAGATCTGCACCCTAGTGAAACTTTCATCTCAGGGGATAGAATCAGAAAATACCGTACATACAATCATCTCAGATGTTGACCTGAACCATGAAGAAAACAGGTAGTTGGTGTGATAAAGAGCAGCTGGATGGTGAAGGGTTCATTGGCCAAGGTGATCAGAAAAGTCTTCTTCGAAGAGCTGGATCTGACATGAGAGTTGATAGATGAGAAAATCAAACAAAGCAAGAAACACAGAATATAATAGTCCAAATAAAAGTAAGCGCAAATGAAAATATTCTTTATTTATGTTGGAAGAGAATGAAAGGTTGGGAGGCAGCATAATGGCAAGAGTGTTGAGAACGAAGTACCAGTAGCATGGGATAGAGATGGAAAGGTGAAGGCCACATGGGGCAAGGACTTGTAGGTGTGTCATGAGACTGGATCTTATCAAAGAGCAACAGAAATCCAGTGAATCACTGACCATGTGGAGGGACGTGGCCTGGTGATCTTCCTGGCTGCCCTGGGAGAAGGGATTGAGGTGGATAGCAAGAATATGGAAGCCAAGAGACCAGTTGTGGCATTAACTTGAACCCCAATTCGTCAGTTCTTCTACTGCAGCATGGAGGATTATTTCACAAAGCAGGATTTATTAGGCACTGAGGAAGACATGCTGCTAGTCCATGGTGACCTAGTGGGAATCAGAAATGGTTTACGGTTTTCAGGAGCAGACCCCCTGATGGGAAAGAAACTTAAATAGCTGGAAAATACCAGTGTGAGTGCCATTACTATAAACTCATTAGAGGATGGAGGATACATTTAATCTTTGGAATTAGGAGATTGTTAAAGGATAAATACAGATATAGTCATTGTACGAAGAAGCCAAGAGAATTACAATACAGGGTACCACAATTACTGCTATTTTTACTGTGCATTAGTTCTACAAGGCATGATTTTAAGCACCTTATATCAAGTAATCCAGTTATTGTCCACAATTCATCCCGAGAGAATGATTCACATTTTGATGATGAGACATAGAAAGGTTAAGTGATTTGCATGGGATTACACATCTAATTGGTGGCAACCCTTTGCTAGTTCAGACAGTCCGATTCCAAGATTTCCCCTATTCTTCTCTTTATTATCACAGCATTAAAGGATGGAAAAAATGGGGTGTCTGGAGACTAGGTGTTTAGCATGATTGCAGTTTTGAGGGAGAGAGAGAAAAATGAGGCTGCATAGAAACGCTGAAAATTAAAGAGTGTTTCTTGTTATTCTAAGGATCAGAAATTATTCTGTAGCTAGCGGAGCTTGTGGGCCACGATATTTAATCTGATCAGATTAGTGTTCTAGAAAGAGAACTCAGGGAACAGAGGAAGAGAATAGACTAAATGTGAGAGAAACTGACAAAACGTTTTAAAACAATCACAATAGGCCATGGGAAAAGTGATGATAAAAATAATGTCAAGCAAAGTTATTGTGAGGTACAAATAAAGTCATGCATATGAAAATGTTCCTTTCATCTCTGCCTGGGGAAAACATTTCTCAAGCGCACGTGGGATCTAACACAAGGAAGTAAACCACTGTGGAAGGTGTTGGCTCTTTGGCTTCTCTAAGGGGCACCACTTCTTCACTCAGGCAGGATGTGAGCCAAAGATCAGCCTGAAGCACTATTTGCACCATCTCAGATTACAATTTCCTCTCAGCTGTTTTAAGTCTTTCTTCCTCTTTATTGTTTACTGCAATGGCCTGCATGTCAGTAAAGGATCATGGTTATTGAGTTTTACGGTTAAGAAGTAAACACACTATGCTGGAGGATGCTGTATACCAGGAAGAAGAATAGGAACTTTTCCAGTATGTCTCAATTGTGTCTTCATCTGCATCGGGCTTTGTAGGCACATACAGTAAACCAGGTAATCGAGCCCTGACACTTGGCGATAGCAGGTGATGTACTACTTGATTGTACTGGACGAACAGTAACACACTTAATTACCTTGGGCAGGGAGATCTTTCCCAAGAAGTAGGAGAAGAATCAAATTATCCCAAAGATTAAATCTTCCTTCTGCAGAGCTTAGCCCAAGATAGAAACAGCAGTTTCATAAGAAGAGTTCATTTGCATTAGGCGGTTGGAAAGAGACAGGATGGTGTGATGGAAAGTGATTGAACTTTACTGGGGGCAACCTGGAGTCTAATTCTAGCTCCTCCACAGACTGGCTGGGGGACACCCAAGCTTCCCTATGTTCCTGGCACCCCCACTTGTCCTTGAATTAAAATTTTAACTGAGCGTAATAGTCTATCACTTTCATCATTCGACCCCAGCCTGCATGTCCATTTGTCCTTCTGCTTTGTTCTACCTCTTAGTCTAACCTGCAGTCATCCTGGGATACTGAGTGTTCCCCCGTCAGTGTATTGCCTGTTCTGTGCCTTGGGCTGTGCTGTGCCGTTAGCTTGAATGTCATTCTCACAGTACTCGACTATCAAACTCTTGCTTTCTCTTTTCGGTAGTAATCAGCTGATACCTATGTTCTCTTTTATCATTGTGCTTGACCCTAACTTCCGTTTACTCTTTAAATTTGATTGTGTTACATTTGAGAGTCAGATTCACTTTGATAAGGATTTATGTTGAGCACCTTCTGTGTTCGAGAAAGATGATCACTTCTGAGATATGAATGTAATAAATACCCATTGACACCTATGCGCACTGAGCTCTACGCTGGGCACTAGGGGCAGAGCCAGACCCTCTATCCTCTGATTATGTATTACAGTTTGGAGGGGAGATGGACAAAACTATTCAGTTCAGTCATACACTGCTTAACGGTGGGGTTATATTTTGAGAAATGTGTTGTTAGCTGGTTTTGTCATGGTGTGACCATCATAACGTATACTGAAACAAACTAAGACGTCTACTATATGACTAGATAATGAAATCTTATGGGACCACTGTTGTATACTTCATTCATCACAGACCAAAACATTATTACGCAGTACATAGCTGTCTATGGGCAAACAATTAAAAACAAAAATTGTAAATTGTTACGTGTTTTAAAGGAAAGAAAAACAGGGATAACTTCAGAAATAAGAAGTAGTCGTACGTTTTTATAGAATGAAGCAAACATTCTTTGCGGAGGTAGTATTTATAGTGAGATTTGAAGGATGAAGAAAGCCGGTTATGCCAACGGAGGGACATCTTGAAGAGAAGAAAGTGTACGTATGGCCTCGAGGCAGAAGAAGTTGCTGCCAGGGGCCGCAGTGCCGTGACCGTGGTATCAGCAGCAGTAGCAGGAGACGACTTTGGGGAGTCCGATAAGAACCAGATAATGCAGGGCCTTGGTAATGGGGTTGAACTTGGTTTTATCTACAATGGGAAGGAGTGATACGTTCCATTTCATGGCCTACATTTCAAGGCTCTCTGTGGAAAAGAGACTTCAGGAGGTCAGGAGTGTGTAGGAAACTCTAGCAGTTATCTAGATAAAGGATTGTTGGTGCCTGTACCACAGAGGCAATTATATCCTATCTCTAAACTGGGAGAGTTGTTTTTTTTTTTTTTTCTGACTGTACAGAACGATTAACTGAGCCACTAACTTCAGCAAAATGCCCAGCATTCCAAAGCAGCGATGCTTCCAGGTGGCAGGAGAGCAGGAAGGAGAAACAAGAACTGTTGCTGGACGTGACCTGAGCCCTGCAAGGTGCTCGGTTTACTGACGCTTGTGCAGAGTGTTGAGAGACTCCCGCCGTGTTCAGGAGCTTCAGCCGCTGTCCTGCTTGTGGACTACTAGCGTTTGAATTTTAAAAGTATGGCTGAGACCAAAACACGAGGAAAATGCAACTAAAGAAGTCCCAAACACAGGGACTTCCGGGAATGATTCCACAGTGGTGCGGAGAAGCAGAGAGAAGACAAACAGGAAGCAACGTCATCAGCCAGAGTGGGTTCTAGTGCGAATGTACAGACAAAGGTCGTAATTAGAAAACAAAGGGCAATGTAGCTCTGACAAAGATCTATAGGAAAAAGGGTTCGGTCTGGGGGATTGAAGGGAGCGCAGGTCTCAAGAGGGCAATCAGATTGGCTCATCCACGAAAGAATGGGGTCCAGCTCTATGGGGTGCTTCCTGGCCTGAGGGACTCCAGTTGATCATTATCTCAGTCCTCCTTTGTAGCTCTAAAGGGATCCTCATGACTGGAGAGACTGCAGTTCCCAAGAAATCACTGGCTTTGTTTGTTGCAATCTCAGTCATGTGAGGCTCTGAGTTTCCTGGAACACGGATGACTTCAGGTTTAGGACAATGGCTGGAGCCTTCTGGGCATCACTTCAAAGAGGAGCTGGATGTGGAACTGGATGTTGTAAAAAGTTGGTAAATGGATGCTCCCAGAAATCCTGAGAATTAATTTAGTTACTTTTATCTTGATGCTCACAGCATTGAAGGGAGATGTTAGGCTGTCTAAACTCAGGGCCAGTGAACGTGTGCTGCCAGCTTTTCGTATGTCATTAATGTATCTATTATCCAAAACCTTAAGGGAATAAAGGGTGTAAAGTGAAGGTCGATTTTTTTTCTACTGTAGGCCAAAGGGAAGAGTTATGGTTTTTAACAAAGACCACTGTAATCCCTGTCTATCTCAGAAAAAAGTACAAATTGTGCTTTTAATGAGTAGCAAGTTAAGGGCCCAAGAGTTTGTCCTCTGGCCCTATGGCAATATCTGACTGTCCTACATCAGCAGCATGTTCAAACCTGAATCCAGCGACGCACACAGTGGACTTACGGGGTAAGAGAGCAGAAAAGGAGAAAGGAAACAGAATACAGACTTGAACAAACTATGCGTTCTTGACCTTTCATGCTCTTCCAAAGTATTTGAGGTCCAGATCGATTAAAGCCCAGCTTCTGTAAACCTACAATGAACATTCTAGTCCAAAGTCAACTTTTCTTTCGGGTAATTGTAATCTTTACAAATGTGTTGGTTTACATATACAGGCCCTAGAATTTCAATGCGACTGGGAGTCCTTCAAGACTTCATATTGCTTTTGCACAATGCTAAGCTCCAAGGGTCTTTCGGTGTTGATTGGCTTGAGATATTTTTAGCAACCATGGCATCACCTAACCCCGTGTACCACCTCTCTGAATAGCTAAGTTGAGGTCTGTCGCCCTTCTTTGTGTAGATAGCTCTGGAATCTCTGTTATAAAACTTTTATTTATTTATTATTTACTTATTTATTTGGATAATCAGACTCTAAGTTTTATGATGTTTGTGAATTGCAGTTTTGTTGTTACAAGGATTTGGGAAACTTCTAATGTAAAATGACAGTAACAACAATAAACTCCCCAACAAGGAGGAAATGATGATGCCGGGCTGAAAAGGAGCAAACCTGCCTTCTATTTGGCTCTGATTGACAAAATGAAAGAATTAAGTGGAATGTTTCTTGTCCTCTGCAGAGCTCTGTGTTTTGTTTGGGATTTAGGTTTCTCTTGAGCATGCAGAGACGATGCACTAAGATCCCAGATCTAGCTCAAGCCAGAGAACCAGGCTGATTTCAGATGGTGACCTTTTGAAGCTGTGAACTCTTTTAACTCTACAAGAGATGAGAGAGGCCCCAAAAAACAAGAAAGGTGAGGGTTCCACAAGGGACCTTGAGGCTGGTGGTATGCTCCGTGGTCGAGGGCTTGCTTAGCATGCTCTGGGCCCTGGGGTCCATCCCCAGAAGCTTCCCCCAATAAAGAAGGACAGCATCCTAATCCCCCAAGCCACTGTTCCACTTGCCTTCATTTCAGTTACCTGTGACTAGTTATGGCTTCAGAATACTAAGTGGAACATTCCATTACCAATTCATACATTTTCAACCGTATCCTATTTTGAGTCATGTGATGAAATCTGGTGCTGTCCCTTTCTGCCTCACTAGGGACACGGTTCATCCTTTTGTACAGCACATTCATGCTGTCCATGAGACCTATACGTGAGTCAGCACCCACCTCAGTTATGAGATAGACTGTCATGGAATCACAGTGTTGGTGTTCAAGTGCCTCTCATTTTACTTAATAATGGTGCCAAGGTATAAGAGTCGTGATACAAAGGAGGCCCCAGCACATAAAACATGGAAGAACAGATAATTCTGGTATTGTTGCATGTAGCAATGTTGCAGAGAATACAGAATAAAACACACTTTCAGGCATCCACTGGATTCCTGTACATATTTCTCTTGGACAGAAGGTTTGGGTACCACACTGGCATCAACAGGTTTTACATTATCCTCACACAATGTTTTCAGTATCTTTCTGATGCCATCTCCTTGTTTTCTCCATCAATTCTGACTGTTAGATTTTCTTGGTTTGTATTTCAAAGTTTCCAGTATTTCCTTCAGTATCTTAACCCGGACATGCCCTGCTCTCTGCCCCTTTTACAGACACCAAGTTTTGGCTCCTGGCCTTGTTCTCACACTTCTGCCCTTGGCTCTTCCTGTCCATTTACATTACTCCGTTGCCCTCAGTAACTCGTAATAATTGCTCATCTCTGCAGAGCAGTTCACATTACTAATGGTTTACTTTCCTAACTTCCTCACGGTATAGGTATCATTATTTTTCCATTTTGCAAATGAGCGTCCTGAGACACAAAGAAGTTAATAATTTATTTGACAGTTACACAGCTAAGAAATAATAGGGAAAGACTGAAGTTTGGACTGATTGGTTCCAGAATCTGGCTCTTCACCCCCATATGATGCCAACGCTCTGCTTGGCCATTACCAGCTGGCAGAATTCCCCTCCTGCGTGGGCTTGCTCGTTCTGATGATAATTACATCTACATATTGCTTCCTTCCTTCAGGGAAGCAAGACTATGGAGTCAACTTTGCTGCATCAGTAAATTAACCTTCCTACGCCCATTTTTAATTTAATGACCTTGATCTTCAGTTGTCTTCACCCAGCACCGAAATAACTCAATAATCAACATGAATGCAAGAGAAGAAGGGAAAGGCAATTCTATGTGTTTTGTGAATTCACACAGTACTTCCTTGCAGTAGATGCATCCTTCTGAGTATAAACCTTTAAGAGCTTCGTTTTTAAAAAAATTATGTTTGGATTTGATAATTAAGTTATGAAGAAGTAATTATATCTGTTTGTATAAAGGTCCAGTTTTAAAGAAACACTAAAAAAAAATAAACACAGGAACAAAATTCTGTATAAAAAGAGCTGAGCTGAGGAGGGCTGATCAAATTCTACCCCTTGCTTCTGGCTCCTGTATAAACAAGTAAATGTACTCACATATATCATGCTATAGGGCAGCTGCCCTTTGCTTCAAAGGAAACAACCATGATGGAAAAAAATATAATGCCATGGTGTTGACTCAGAAATATAATAGGACTATCCCACAATCTATAGCTCATGCACTTTGATTGTTTTCTCAGGAGTGCTGATGGATTTGTGTTAGTCATAAAATGGCCCTAGCCATTTCCTCTTAAAATAACCCTCGAATTTCTAGAACACTTCACAGTTTGCAAAGCACTTTTTCCTACATTATCTCATTTGCCTCTCGCATGAAACTCAGTATGTCCAAAAGTGAAATAATTTCCCCCTCTCAAAGCTACTCCACGTTCAGTCTTCTTCCCGTAAATCCACCCGCTCTAAATGTTTCTCACTGTTTTGCCTCCTCGTCCCTTACTGCCCTAGTTTAGATCCTCTTTCACCTGTTCTCAGACTAGGTGCCCCACTTTCTTTTTGAAGTGAGGAATGTTCCTGTTTCAAAGGAGAGTTTCAGGCAGAACATTAGTATATGTTGTGGAGTACCATGAAGGCTCTGGAGGGTTGAAGGACAGCTTTCTGTCCCCTCAGGATAGCCCCTGAAAGGCCTCAGGTCCTATTAGAACATAGCCACGCCCACTGGTGGTTTTTTTTTTTATTTTTTTTTTTGGTGGCCTATATCTGCTTTCGTACTACGGTGTGGTGGCAGAGTTGGGCAGTTGCTGTACAGATCTTGTGGCTCACAAAGACTAAAATATTTACTCTCTGGCCTTTTACAAAATTGCTGCCTGCTGGCCTGCAAGACGGCAATAATATCCAGAATATTCTTCCATAATAACTTTTCTTTGTCTAACTTGTCTAACAATCTACTGTCAGACTCTGACTCAAAATATTAATGCCGTTTGGTTCCTACAAAATAATTTCCTAGCCAAGACTACCTAAGACATGACATTCCAAGTCGAGTTTAATATATGAATTTCTAGTGCTTTTACAAACACTCTGAAATATTTATTTTTAGTCTCCCAGTGGTCTATGATTCCTTATGCTTGAGTTATTTTTATCTAGATGAAAAGGCCTCTTTCATTCTAGCTTCCCAAGTTCAGTGCCACCTAATCTTCTAAGTCAATATTCTTACAGGAATAGCTTCTTAAGATCTTAGTTACAACGAGGCCTCCCTGTCTAAATGTTTGTAAGTATTTTGATCACTTCATATATGGTGACACTGAGCTATTTGGAACACGAATTCTAATTGTGTACATGCTACTGGTTTTTTTACTAGTCTGAAAACTTACTGGTGATAAGTGGTTAATGCCTAGCCATTCTTGTTGAGCGTACTGGTTTCTTGTTGAGCTTACTGGCTAGTACTTAATAAGAATGAGCTAGAGTTACTGAATGAATAAATCTGTGGAGTGAGAATTATTATAACTTCATTTTACAGGTGAGAAAACTAAAAATAAGATAAATTTTAGCCAGGGTACATTAGGTTATGCTGCAGTAACATACAACCCACTCCCAAATCTCAGTACATTTCTAAGACAAAAAATTCATTTCTTGTTCATACCGCATTTTGATATAGAAAATATCAAGTGCAGCTGTGCACTCTAATATCTTGACCACAGGGCCTCGGCCGTTGGTCCAGTTCTGTTTGTGAATGTTTTTATTATTCTTGGTGGAGAGGGAGAGAAAAGAGCAAACTATGCTCTACCTTTGAAAGCATCTGCTTGGAAGTCACACACATTAGTTCAGCTGATGTATCATTGTATTTTATTGGCCAGCTTGAGTCTAAGAGGCAGGTAATTATAAGATTTCCCCTAAGAGGGGCAGCAAATATTTTTAAAATAAAACGAAGGCTACTACAAGAAGTTTAAATGATTTGTCAAAAAAAAAAAAATCACACAATTAGCAAGTGACAGGATAGGGATTTGAAATCATTCGATTTGTAAATCCTGTTTCTCTTTTCATTTCATTGTAAAGCAGACTATAGAAGCATCTGTGTCCAAACTATTTAAACCGACTTGACCCACTTAGAATGTCTAAAGGGAGAGAACAAATAAGAGCTTGCTTAAGGTCAGCTCTTTTAGCTATCTCCACCAGAGAATCAATTATTGTATCCATAGATGGCAAATACAGGAAGTGACAGATTCGGTTACTGTTGATTGCCTTAAAAGGACACTAGGAGCAGAGAGAATGCTGCAAATGGGGTAAAGCTTCAAGTGCATTACCTGCATTTGGGAGTGACAAGGCCCAGGGAAACTTGACAGCACAAGAAGTAGAGGCACATATATGAGGCTGAGGGTAACGTTGCTCATATCTGCCTTTTAAGTTTTATAAATTTTTCTATGAATGGTGAAATTATATGAGTTACTTTATATAAGCAGAGCAAATGTCTGGCAATTTCTATGGAGAATTCAACAGTTAAAAATTTTTCTATTGCTTTCGGTACTAGGCTAGACCCAGAGAATAAGATCGATATGGTTCCTGATCTCATAGAGGTTATAATGTAGTATGACAATTACATACATTAAGTAACACATCATTTGGGAAAGTGTTGGGTTTTTTTTTTTTTTTTTTTTTTTGTGCCAGGGATCGAACTCGAGGCCTTGTGCTTGCTAGGCAAGCACTTTAACCACTGAGCTAAATCCCCAGCCCTTGGGAAAGTGTTGAAAGAAGAAAAAGAAGAACCAAATTGAGGCAGGCACTCTCAGTAGTCTGAAAAGATTCTTTCAAATGCCTTTTTCTGTGAGCTTCTCTCCCAGCTTCTGAGTGCCTTTGCTTCCAGAGCCCTGCACCTGGCTCCCCATCTGGAGGCATGCCCCTGTGTATGAGTCTGTGTTCCTGTTGCTGCACCCGATACCCAACACTCACCACTTCCAAGAGGAAAGCTTTAATTTAGCTGTGGTTTGGGGGAGTAATTCCGTACTCAACTGGCTCCAAGGCAGGGCCATCATGGTGGTGGAAGAGCAAAGATGCTTAGTCAGTCCATGGCAGCTGAGGCGCAGAGAGGGACGCAGTACCACAAAGGACTGGTGCCAGGATCGTCCATAGCACCCGAAGCCATGCCTCCATAACCCACAAAGACACTGTTCTTCCAAGAGAGCTCTCTGCTAGTCTTCTAGGCAAATCTGAATTCAGTGAAGTTGTCAGTCAGGACTGTTGGTCACAGCCTGAGCACAGAGAGCAGAGTAGCCTACAAGTTCGAGTGTCTTTACCTGGTGACTGGTTGGAGGGTCTAAAAGCTCAACTTTCTTGATTTCCCAGGACACAAAGTCAAGGGCATAATTATGCTACAAAGTTCCCCTCATCAGGCTGAGCCGAGCCTTTGATGACTGTGTCCCTGTTGGATGTCACGGCCACTGACAGACACCCAGCTGTAAAGAGCATAATTGACCAGTGGCTCCAGCTGCTGACACAACTCCGTCGCTGACTTTGCTTCAATGTCACCACTGTTCCCCAAGCTGCTCCCAACCAATAGCTGCGTGTGGCAGCTGTCCTTAGGCTGGCTGTGCCTGGGAGGTGCCAGGCTCCACTGACAGGTAACTTTGGCTCAAGGACAAATTGACAACTCCAACAAGTTCTCCTTACACTGGACAGCAGTCTAGGATGTTCCCCCAACCCTCCCTGCCTTTCTCCTGCACCTGGGTTCAGGACTTCAAGTCACCATTTTTAGATCCATTTTTAATTTCCACATGTGCATCAGAACGTTGTGTTCTGCCCGTTTACTGTCTCCTTTCTTTAACTGATACTTAAAAATTGTAGGCATTTATGGAGTAACAAGGGATGTTTCTATATATGACTGTGTTGTATAATGTTCAAATCAGGATAAGCATGTTTATCTCCTCAACATTTATCATTTCTTTGTGGTGAAAACACTCAAAATTCCTTTCTCCTAGCTTTTTTGAGTATACAATATATTATCATTATTTATAGTCAACTTAAATAATGTGCAGTAGAACAGCAGAACTTATTTGTCCTAACTATAACTTAGAACCCATTGATCAACCTTTCCCATCCCTCCTTCCCTACTCTCCCCAGACTCTGGTAACCACTATTCTACCCTGAATTGCTATAAGATCCATTTTTAGGTTCCACATGTGCATTAGATTGTGAAGTGTTGGCCTTTCTGTGCCTGGCTTATTTCACTTAATGTAATACCTTTCCATCCATGTTGTCTCAAAAGTGACAGGATTTCATAGTGTTTTTATGGCTTAACAGTATGTCATTGTGTATATATGCCATATTTTCTTTACTTTCATCAATGCTGGACACATAGGTTGAATCTATTTCTTGACTATTATGAATAGTTGTGTAATAGAATAGGAGTGCAGATATCTTTCGGATATACTATACTGGTTTTCTTTCCTATGCATATATATATATATATATATATATACACACACACACACACACATTTATATCTCTATAAAATCCTCAAATGCTTAATCCTATCCTGGTATCTGCTCTTCAGATGATTCAAATGAACTGGGCTTCCTCACTAATCCTAACCCTAATCCTAAATCCACACATTTCATGGCTCCCCCTGTGAGATTTTACACATGAATGTTCAAATCAAGATCTGGTTCTGGGGAAAACAATGTAAGAAGGGTCAAAAGGAAAATAGAATAAACAGACTCTAACCTTATAACAGAATAGTCATGTCCCAACAGGCAGCATGGAGGATGAAAAGATTACGCAGAGAGGCCCATAGGGGCTATTTCTCCACTGAGAATACCCAGCCATTAGGGAAACTGGAAGAAGAAAAAGCCACCAAGCAGAGAACTCTCTGGCTTTTATTTAGAATATCAGTGCAAGAGAAAAAATAAGGAGAAAAAGCAGTTTGAGCCAAGACCTGTCTCAAGGCTGAGCAGATTTTCTTGGGGAAAGAGGAAGGACAAGGCCAGGCACAGCATAGTTCACTAATCTAAACTTCTTGTTATTTAACCATTCAATTCTCACCCAGCCTTTGTGATTTTTGCCCCACAGTTTAATTATTTATTCTCACAGAGCCGTTTGCCTTGCAGTTTAATTGTTTGCGTGCTTTTGCTCCATATTTTAACCTTTCACCCCTCATAGAGCCTGCGTGCTTTTGTCCCACTGTTTAATCATTCAGTTTAATCATTCACTCCTGGCCAGGTCCCCACATCGTGTGGGGATTTAAAGAATAATAAACCCTAATAGGCAAACGATGAAAGAGGCAGGATGTTTCAGGCGGAAGAAATATCACATCCAAAAGCTAACAGGCAAGAGTGGTAATTTCTGAATCAAAGAAAGGGGCAAGGAATCATTAATAGACTGAGAGAGGAAAAAGTTAGCTGTGGGCAACGCTGACTGGCGAAGAGGACAAAGACATTGTAAGACAAGCAAGGAGACAAAAGGATCAGGCTTGCATTTTAATAACACAATTCTGGTATCTGAATGTTGGGGTAGAGTACAAGTGAAGAGACCAGATAAAAAGTAACGCAGTGGCTGGGCAAGAGGTCGGGGGCTAGATTAGGGCAGGGCTCACAAGTCACAGCCCACAACCAGTTTTGTGATGGTCAGAGCGAAGAATAGTTTTTCATTTGTAAAGTTTTGTCATGGGGACTGCAGGTTTCTGTCTTCACCAAATTTGTATGCTGAAGCCTTAACTGTCAAGGTGATATGGAAATGGGCTCTTTGGGAAGTAATTCGGTTGTGAAGGTGAAGCCCTCATGAATGGAATTAGTGCCCTTAGTAAAAGGGACCCCAGACAGCTCTCTCTCCTCTTTCTACCACATGAAGATTCAAGGAGAAGTTGGCAGCCTGCAACTAGAAAGAGGCCCCTCAGCAGAACCAGGCCATTCGGGCACCCCAATCTCAGACTTTCAACCTCCACAACAGTACAGAATAAATGTCTGTCGTTTATAAGCTACATAGTGTATGGAACTTTGTTATAGCAGCCCAAACTGTCAAAGATTGTTCTAAAAACAGCAACTGCAAAAATGAAGAACATGTACATGGTCCTGGAAACTCTAAGTATTTACTAACTTGCTCTTTACAGAAAAAAAAAAAAATATTTCCAGACCCTAGACTAGAATGATGGTAACTAGGATGGAGAACTTTGGTTGACTCAATGAAATGTTTTGGTGGTAAAATCAATCAGAGTTTTTGGTCTGTTGTATTCAGGAGATGAGAGATAAGGAGGTATCAAAAATGTGTCCTCTGTTTCCAACTTGGGAAACTGGCTTCACAGTACTACTATTGGCTGAGAGAACGCACAATGAGCAGGCACTCTGAAAGAGCCCGCAAAACATCTGCACTGAATCAGAGCTTACCTTTGCTCATTTTAACTAAATTAAATGTAATAGTATTCAATCCAATAGTGTAGACTGTACAGATGAGTAAACAGCAGTTTGTCCCCTAAAGCACAGGAAAGAGTGACTAGTAACTTTAAGCACAACACAATACAAGTAGTATCAGAGGAGTGTCACAAGAGAGGAACAATATACTAACGAGGAAGAGAAAAACAGAGATAGCGCTAACACCTATTTGGGACAAAAACCAGGAAGGAGTTCATAGAAGATGTATCATTTGAAATAGGCCTTGAATGTGCTCGCTTTGGCAGCACATGTACTAAAACTGAAATAGGCCTTGAAGAATGACCAGGATTTCAAGAGATAGAATATAACTTGAACTAATCCAGTAGTCTCTCTTGCTGCCATTTCTAGCACAGAAAATCAAGCAAAAAATGAATTTTAATCTTAGACATTATCCAATTTATCTCTAACAGTTGCACATATTAAATTCCTCCTTTCTCTCTACCCTCTTGCCATACACTTTCAGCAACTTTGGAGTCTGCCTTTCATCCATTTATATCATCTTCAGATACTCAGCTGGCTTAGAAACCTTGCTGCTTTCTTCCCCATTCCCTTTCTTCTGCTTTGGCCGCTTGGAGGATGTAGTATTTCATTGTACATGATGAAAGTCTGAGGACTATGAGGTGAAGCCACACTCTTTTCGGTGTGTTGCATCTGGGGAAGGGGCACACAGGCTGAACTCGCCTGTTAAAAAAAGTCTTCCTTGTCCCCAGAAAACAGAAGGTAGAATGGAATTCTGTGCTGTAGAAGACTAATTAAAAGGTGGGTGAGTAGAAAACAATCAGAATGACTGACAGTCTGTTTCAGGCTACTCTAAATTTGTCCTATGAGATCTTGATAGGAAGTGTGATGTGAAATGAAAGAATTGCACCATTTGGATATAGGACAGATGCAGGAATGGCTGCTTAATGACCTAAGGAGGAAAGGGGGTTGGCGCAACCCATGTTTTCTGGACTCTATAAATCTTAACTTTGTGCCGTACTGTTGAAGCAGTATTCAACTTTTAGGAGAGAAAGGCAAGTCATAGGAGAATTATTTATGATAAAGATTTTTTTTAAGCATTCAGAGTAGGATCTAAAACCAGTGGCCAGCTGGCTCCAGCTTGGTCTCTGAGCACTTACCCCACGTCCTGAGGTCCCAACCTGCTTTACTGGTAAGCAAGAATCTATGTACCTGCTAATGTTCCTCCAAGCCACTGCATCATTAGAGATTTAAACATGTTCTCCACTCTTTCCCCTTAAGGCATTTAGAAAGATTTTTCCTAATACATTGTAAAGCTATTTTTCATTTTAAATTGGAAAATACAGCCACGATAATTATTAACCACATTGTTGTGTCCTAATTCTAAGTGAAAAGTGCAGTGTTAAGAAACATGGCTCTTGTAAAAATGAAGAACAGGTTGATAGTCTAAAAAATAAACACATATAGAAATAATTAGAGAAAGGAAAGGAGGGAATGAAGAAAGAGTCACTGTAGTACAGGTAACCTCACTGTTTCACCATGAGTTTAAATTTTAATCTTATCATGGCTCCAGCAGCAAAGTTAATTTCCACCCAAAACTAAGAGTAGAAGAGTTTTTAATTCCACGTTTAAATAGTCGTTTTTTTTTTCCTTGTCTTTTTGGCCCATTATGCTGGGTAAAAAATGAAATGGAGAGAGAAAGTGTGGTCAATGGCCGAAATCTGTTCCCTGTCCCCTCTTTTTGAGAGACTTTAATTTTATTCATGCACATTATGCCCCTTTGCTAACTTAGACCTATGTTTCTGTACCCTTGCTCTCAATCACTCCTGACTATCCACAGATCAGGCATTTATTGAGCACCTACTTTATTCTGGGCCCTGCAAACTATGAAGATAGAGATTACTTGAGTTAACAGACCCGTAGCAATAACCATTTATGTTTCAGAGTTTTTTTTTTCTTTTTCAGTTTTCAAGATGATTTTACAGTTTGATCAAGAAAATATGTCATATATTTCCCACCTGTGTTAGCTGTTTTGTGGCTGTGACAAACTACCCAAGGAATTCCATTTAGAAAGAAAGGCTAAATTTGGCTCATGGTTTTAGAGGTTTCAGTACATGGTTGGCTGGTTCCAGTGCTTTAGGTCCATGGGAAGGCAGAAACATCATGGCAGAAGGGAAGGCAGAAACATCATGGCTTAGGTAGCAGCTGTTCACTTTGTGGCAGCCAGGAAGCAGAGAAGAAGAAAAGAGCCAGAGAGGAATACAGTCTTGACCCTGTTTTTTAGATAAGGGAACTAAGGATCAGGGAGGTCAAGCTAGACAATTACTGAAAAAACTCTCAGATAATAAAACTAGTGTTTTGATCTGACCTCAGCTCTTGCGCTCCTCCCAGTAAATCACAGCTTCTGGCTGAAATGTGGCCCCTTTGAAACCCAGTTAGAGACACATATAGAAATAACAGGGACCTTTCCATAATGGCTCTCCAGTTTCTGTTCTACTTTGTAGAAAGATCAAGGGGAAAAATGTACTGGCCTTTTAGAAATTATGCCACTAGAGCATCATTGATGGAAATTGTGGGTGATTTAATCTGCTTGGAGACACCAAACAACATCCAACAGCAGGTTGCTATGGCAATGCAACTCTTATCTTAGTGGCTTTAAACAGAAATATCTCAAGGGCAGAGTAATTAGGTAAGTAGAGCAGTGAGTCTGCGTTTCATGCAGTCATTTTCGAATGATTACTATTTTATTATTGTGCTTGGTGTTCACAGGTTCTATCCAATATGTCAAGTCTACGTGGGGGAGAGTGTGTTTGTGCATGCATGCGTACATGTGTATGTGAGCATGCGTGTGTGTGTGTGTGTGTGTGTGTGTGTGTGTGTGTGTGTGTGTATGCCTATGTATATGGTATGTGGGTGTTGTGGGGGCAGTATTTTAATTAGTGCCTGCCCCCTCAAACTTCTGTCGCAGGTGGCGCCATATGGCAGGCTCCCACTCAAGTGCAAATATAACAAAATAAGACCATGTGGGGCTGTGAGACACACGCACAACCTCCAACTACGCTAATCAGAGGTTATAAGTGTATGTCATGGGAACACTGTTCTCTTGTGCCTCGATTATTTTTTCAGTTTAAATTAAATTTCAATGCACCTCACTGTTGTTTGTTCTAATTCCCTCTGACTCAGATTGTTAGTCCCTAAGGCTCCTGAAAGGTCTTTTACTTCTATTTCTAATGCCTGGAATCCCTACCCACCCAATCAGGCATTGCCTCTACCCTCTGGGCCCTCTGGGCCCCGGAAATAAAGAACTTTCTCATTGAATTGCTCATTCATCCTCGTAGAATGTAACCAGAGAAAGTGTCTGACTCTCTACGCTTCATCTTACCTCCTCTACTGACATGATGGAAAAGATGACAGGAAGATGATTTTCTTTGAGAACCTGCAATGTGCCAGTCTCTCATTGGGCACTCTGGGTATTTTCTCAGTTCTTCCATCCTTACAGCAGAGATGAGAAACTGAGGCTCATAAAGGTTAAAAACAAATTCCAGAATTGCAAGGTTATTATTAAGTAGCAGAGCTGGAATATAAACTCTAGGCTGGCTAAGCTAAAAGTCTTTCTTCTTTCTATTACCCCATGCTTCCTTCCCTAAGGAGGCCTTAGGTATTCAAGATGTAAGAGAGCCAATAGCTCTTCCCGCCGCCCTGCTTTGATTTGCTATCTGCTTTGTGACCACTGTTTCTACCTATTTAGAGCAACTAGTTAGTTACTCTCGACCAGGGTGATTTTGCCCTCCAGCAGACATGGCCAACATCTGGAGTCATTTTTGATTGTCACACTGGCAATAGGCTATTTGTTCCTTCTGCTGTGTGGCCTGGTTCTTAACAGGGGTTGGGGACCCCTGGCTTAGGGCGCTACATTTTAGTCCTCTTTAATTATCACAGTTTGGGAAACAGGTCCAATTCCTTACATTTATTTTTAAGAAATTTAAATTAAAATTTCTGCCTTTGACAATATCCCAAGAGGCCTTTGAAGGATGGAACTCCTGCAGCTTCCTTTGAAGTGTAATTAGCTTGGCCAGGCCTCTCCTTAGTTGCTTTGGCCTCCTCCCCACTCCTAGAAGTTCTGCTGGATGGCAACTTTACTTTTCTGGCAAAGTGACATTGAGATATCGTGACATCACTGAATGGAGGGGCTCGTGGGGTGTTGACACGTGGGGGAGAAATCAGGATGGAAAATACTGCTGTACATAGTAAGGAAGCTATTTTGCTCCTATCAATCATATTCCATCTTTATTACCTCCAATCAAAGTTTCTTTTTTCCCAATGGACTTTCTCTCAAATATTCCAGTTTGCGCTTGCCATTTTCTGAATTCAATTGTGTTCATAATCAATAACATAGCAAAATAGTCATTGTATTTGTACAGTTTATGTGTGTATATTCTACTAATGTGCATGATACAGAACTCAAGTGATCCAGTATACAATTAATACAAATATGTATAATTCTGGGGATGTAGTTCAGTGGTATAGAATGTGCTTCATAAGGGCTCTGGGTTCAATACCCAGAATCAAATAAATAAATAATAAAAAAAAACTAAAGCACATATATTGAGTTTATTATATATGTTACTTTTGAGTTTTTGTAAACACTCTTTGGCAATAGGCCCAATCCCTCACATTTATTTTTATGACTTCTGGCAAAAATACAAAAGACAGCCATGTGTCGGCCTGTAGTCCACAGACTCCTGGGGGGTTCTTCAGACCTTTTTCATTGTCTCAGTATTTGCACTGATGGTGCAGAAGAAATATTGGGTAAAACTTCTAGTACCTCGGCATGAATGAAGACACCAAAATGTCCTTGCAGTCATTATATTCTTCACACAGAGAAAATAAGAGCCAGTTGCCTCTTTAAAATGCCCTTGGTATAAACAGTAAATGCTAAAATTATCGATTTTATTAATTCTTCATTATATCTTCATTCGTGTCTGTTTTGTAAGATAAGGTAGAAACTTGGCATAGAGCATTTCTGCCACAACCTGAGCACCATGTTGTCTTGAGCAACAGCACTGGCAAGGTTGTGGGGTGTGCAGTGAACTAGCTCTCCCCACCACCACCTCAACTTTTTCCATGCAGTGTAATTTTTGCCTGAAAAAAATGGCTGATGAACAAACTGTGGCTATTCAGACTTGAATATTTGGTAAACATTTTCTCACAAACGAATTGTAATGAGATTATCACTTCAAGAAAAATAACTGTCAGTGCTTTTTGTCAAAAATAAAAGCAGAGCTTTCAAGTAAAAATAAAATTTTAGAAAGCTTGTATCTGCCACCATGAGTTTGACAGTTTTCCAATACTGAGCAACTTATCTGGTGAGACAAATAGTGGTTTTAATGAATTTTTGAACTGTATAATCTAACAATGAGTTGTCAAAAAAATTAAGAAAATAATCCCATCTACAATAGCATCAAAAGAATAAAATACTTAAAAATAAATTTAACCAAGGAGAAAGACTTGTATACTGAAGACTAAAAAACAAACAAAAAAACTGACAAAAGATATTAAAGCAGACACAAATAAATGCAAATGTATTCTGTATTTATGGACTGGAAGAATCAATATTGCTAAGATATCCATACTACTCAAAGTAGTACAGAAATCCAGTGCAAGTTGTGTTAAAATAACAATGCTAGTTTTTACAGAAATGGAAAAAATCTTTTTATTCATAGGCAAACACAAGAGACCCCAAAAAACTCTCATTTTGAGCAAGAACAACAAAGCTGGAAGTATAACATTTCCTGATCTCAAAATACATTTCAAAGCTACAGTAAGTAGAACAATAAGGTATTGTCATAAAAACAGACATATAGATAAGTTAGAGAGTTCAGAAATGAATTTATGTATACACAGTCAACCGATCTACAAGAGTTCCAACTATACACAACAAAAATAGGATAGTCTCTTCAATGAATGATGTTGGAAAATTATATCCACATACAAAAGAATGAAATTAAACATTTATCTTGTACTATGCACAAAAATAAATTCAAAATAGGTCACAGACTTGAATGTAAGATTCCAAAACTGTAAAACTCCTAAAAGAAAACACAGGAAAAAGTTTTTGACATTGGCAATTTTTTTTTGTTTTGTTTTTTGTTTTGTTTTGTTTTGCTATAACACCAAAAGTATAGACTACAAAAGCAAAAACAATCAATTGGGATTACATAAAATTAAAAAGCTTCTGCCCAACAAAGGAAGCAATAATATGAAAAGACATCTATATAAAGGATGAATATTTACAAAAATATAAATAGTTTATAACCAAAATATAAGGAACCCATACAACTCAATAGCAAAACCACAAAGAATTCAATTGATAAATGAAGAAAAGAACCGAATAGACATTTCTCCATGGAGGTCAATGAATGTATGAATAGGTATAGGTATATGAATAGGTACTTCACTTCACCAATCATCAAGAAATGAAAATCAAAACCACAGGAGATATTATCCCATGCCTATTAGGATAACTACCATCAACAAACAAAATATAGCAAATATTTACATGAATATGGAAAGAAACAACCCTATACACTGTTGGTGAGAATGTAAATTGGTAAATTTCTCAAAAAGTACCACTAGAACTATGATATTATCCAGTAAATCCCACTTCTGGGTTTACATCCAAAGGAATTGAAATCAGGATCTTGCATTTCTATGTTTGTTGCATGATAGCTAGGAAATAAAAGCAACGTAAGTGTCCATCAGTGAATAAATGATTAAATAATATATGGTATATACAAACAATGGAATATTATTCCACCTTTTAAAAAGGCAAAATCTGCTATTTTCAATGATATGAGTGAACTAGACTAAGTGAAGTAAGCCTAATACAGAAGGGCAAATACTGTATGATGCTACTTATATGGTGGATCTGAAAATGTTAAACTCACAGAGTAACAAAGTGAGATGTTGTTTGCCAGAAGCTGGGGTAGGAGGACGAATAGGGAACTTTTTTAAAAAGGGTACAGATTTTGTTATAAAATTGGAAAAGTCTTAGAAATGTAATTTACAGCATAGTGTCTATAATTAACTGTACTGTATCACATACTTTAAAATATGCCAAGAGGGTAGATTTTAGGTTGTGTTTTTATCCCCCACACGAAGATAGTAATAATTAAGAGGGCGACGGGAGCTTACAGAGGTGATGGGTAGTTGTATGTCATGGACTGCAGTGATAGTTTCATGTATATACACTTCCAAACTCATCAAGTTGCATACATTAAATATGTACAACATTTCAAGGCCAATCACACCTCAATAAAGTGATTTTTTTAAAAGATTATACAAGGAAATGTGTCAATATTTAGAATATCTGGATAAATCAGGAAACCAATATTTTTCAAAAGACTGATGCATCTGTATATTTTCTATGGTTTCGAAATTTACATTACAAAAACATCTTTAAGAAATTATCACTTGTCAAATTTTGATGTAGAAAAAAACAAGCATATTCATGGTTATGTGAAAAGACTCTTAAAATATGTCTCCTTTTTCCTACTATATATCTGTGTGAGGGCTGCTGTTCTTTATGTCAGTCAAGGCCATTTATTATAACAGATTGAATGCTGAAGCAAATAAAAGAATTCCACTGTTTTATTTTAAATCAGATGACAGATTTGTAAAAATGTAAATATAACACCACTCTTCTCCCTGATTCTTATTTCAAAAAGTATAAAATCGTCCATAAGTTATTTAAACTGTATTACCATAAATGGACTCATAATTATTATCTTAAATATGTTGGTAAATTAATAAATATAGTTTTTGGTTTTAATTTCTAATATGAAAAATGTCAATAGATATTGCCCATTATATAGAAGCTCTTTAGGGTTTTCAATAATTTTTGAGAATTTTGAAGCATTCTGAGACTAAAAACCTTAAAAGATTCATGCTAACAAATTTATAAATGTTAAAACATTTAAATTTTAAATGTTTTATCTTCCTATCTTGACAATTCAAAATTAAATTTAGAGTTTTTCTCTTCCTTGTACAATGAACAATGCTGGAATAAATTCCCTGCCCGCAGCACCTGTCCCTTCCTCTTCTTCATGCACCTCAAGGGGCTTCAAGGCCATGCAGGGGAACACACCAATCACGTGTGCAAACACATACCCACCTACTATGAACAGCTACCCAGAGGCCACCCTGTGGACCTAAGCAGATGCCTATCTCCTGCTATGTCCAATCTCAGAAGCCCAAGCACTTTGTGAAGATCCACACTGGTCCCTGAAGCAGGCTTTGGACCTTTTGACCAGGAAATCCAGGGTTCTAGGCACTCATGGCTTGGTCTAGTCAGAGGGGGAAGGGGCAGGGGTTCTAGCTTTGCGCCTCCTGTCTGTCCTGGGGAACCTTCATTCTTGGATGACATGGTCAGGGAGGGGCACAGCAGAGCCCTTTGAAGCAACAGGGCCTCTTCCCTCTCTTTCTGTAGTCGGAAGGGAGGACTGTTCACCAATTCACTTATTCTCTCCGAACTGCAGTTTTCTCTCTGCAAACTGAGATGGTTAGACTAGATCCCAGCTCATACCAACCCTCCCACACTCTTTTGTTCCTAACCCATGGGAAGGCAGCCATAAATTCTTGCTCAGTGTTCAAAACTAATTTGAAAAGCATAAAACGTTCTAAAGAAACATTGAGATTGGTAGAATGGAACGCTTTCCCTCTATCAGCAAATTGAAAAGGAAGTTATCTATGGCCATTCTTTCCAATTTTTTTTCACTAATCTTAAACCCCATGTATTGATAAGAAAAAATTTTTTCCTTGTTAGTCTTAATGTGGTCCCTATTCGTCCTCCTTGTCTGGAAGATTTGGGTAAGAGAAAGTAAAGGGGTACAAATGTATCATCTGCGGGGTAATCAAACATGATTAACCTCATTCAGCCCCACCCATTCTACTCTGATGTCTGTCTCTGCTTCAGCTGCTCATCTGGAATGAGAAAAAGAATTCAGTTGCATTTAATTGCAACTTAGTTCAATAATTCATTTGCATCTATCTCTTCCCCAGAAATCTTCCCCTAACTCATTCACCTAAATCAAAGTTAAATCCTCTCCTCTTTGATTCCATAATGATTTTACCTCTATTAACTGCACACACCATTTTTTTTCTGTTTGTTGATTTTTATATTTTGTTCTCACCATTAAGTCATCAATTTCTTCAGGATGATACGTTTTCGTGCAGTTTCTTTTCTTCCTGAGTAGAAAAGCAATAATGCTTATTGGATTGATGAAGCAATACAATTTGCACTGATTGCAATAGTAAAATATCTGTGAAAAAAATATGAGGATGCTGTTGCACATGAAATGATCTCAAATCAGTTTTCTTGGAGATAGTCCCTGCTTGCCCGCTTGGCAAATATTATTCTTTGTTCTAGACAGTCCAGGGATTTCATCTTCCTCCAAGACCACAAACTGCATTCTCCTCTGGGCCTTGTTTGCTTAGGTGGATTTGGATCATCCAAGACACTGTGCCTCCTTCACCAACATTTTTGAAAGAAATATTTGACTTCCTAGAATTTACAGCCAAACCTTAAGCACTTTTTCTAAACCTTGACTTATTTCTTTTCCCAAGACCCTTGGATAATGAGTAAAGTGTTATTGATTTTATAGAAAGAAAAAGTTTCGTAGGCTTAAGTGATTTCAGTATGACGGCCCCACTGGGAAGTAGCAGCAGCAGGCTTCTGACATTACACTTCGAATGCCGAAAAGGTGAATGTGGTCTACCCTGCTTCGCATATGAGGCTTGTCAGTTTGGAGGATGTAATATTCTACCTCTGTTTCTTTAACTGCCACATTGAAGGTCTAGTCAGTCACAAGAAAAATTCTCGTGTTGGCTTTGGAGTGAGACAATCCTGGTTTGAAATCTCAGCTCTTCAACTGATGTTTGTAGTGTACCATCTACAAATCATGTAGTCTTTCCGAGTTTTGGCTTTCTCACCTAGAAATGCAGTAGACTGTATATACAGAGGTGATAATGAGGTTATATGTCACGATCTTGTACACTTGGCTGAGTTCCTCTAATACTATAAATGTTCAGTAACTATTCT
>PVJO010000235.1:120446-278668 GCA_004026905.1 Hystrix cristata
CCCCCCTCCCCTCTGCACCCTCCCTCCCTATTTACAGCAGGTTCATTTATCATTTTCCATATTTTCCCTTTCCCCTCTTTTTCCCCTGTTTCTTGAGAACATACTCTTAAGTGAAATAAATCGGACACTCATGAGCACGCATCGAATTGTTTCTCTGATATGAGAGACCATAATTGTAAATAAGGACAAAGAGGTGTAATAGATATTATATAAAAGGAGGATGGTGAGCAAAGGAGAGAAGTACTAGAAAGAAAGAAGGGGAAAAGCAACTATTTAATATTAAACTACCTTCAAGGCAAGAAGCCCACTTCTAAACCTCTGTACTCTAAGATATGTGAGCAATGTAGAAATCCAATAGCTTCAGTGTTGCCACTGGTAGTTTAAAAAGTTGTACCATCAGAGAAATTTACATATGCAGAGTCAGGGCAGGATTCATATGCTATGCATCTGCCTCCCGCCAGTGTGATACTGTAATAGAGTCGCTGCTTCTTGTCTCTAGCTGAGAAAGAATCAAATTTCCTGAGCATTTTAATTGCTGTCAATTATTGGATGCTGACTATACTCAGGCACTATCGGTACCTTATCTCTGACACTTACAACATCTGGCAATGTATTATTTTTCTCCTCTTACAGATGTGCTGATGACAATTCAGAGTTGATAGGTAAATATTCCAGTTACAATAAGCATCAGTGAATCCATACATATATTTCTGCATATCTGAGCAAGAACAGCTAGGAGTGGAATTGCACATCCATGGCTGTCCAAGGTGGCTTTTAAAATTTTGAAAGATTCTTCCAAATTGCCCTCCATACAGAGTTGTATGAAATAAACACTCCTCAGCAACAAATGAGTGTGGTTCCCCCTATACTCCAGCAATACTGTTTATTGTATAATTTAAATATTCCAATTGTATGAGTAAGAATGATACATCCTCTCAAGAATTTATATATCTTGAATCATGAGTTTTCATAATCTCTCATAAGTACACTGGACAATTAGAGTCCTTTACCTTTTGACTTCATGTTACATCTTTTATGTCTGAGTTGTCTGTCTTGCTCTTCTTTTATTTTTTGGTTATTTGTCAAACATAACTTGACTTTGTCAAGTATTTAACAAATATCTATTAATTTAAAGGAAGCTAAAAACAATCTAAGTTTCCATCAATGGGAAATGAGTTCATGATTTGTGGTGTATTGGTACAATAGGGTACCATGCAGATATTAAAAAGAACAAGATAAATTGCATTGATTTGGAAAGATGCCTGTGATATTGAGCTAAGTAAGCTAGAAAATGACAGAATTGTCATATAACAGACAGCCTACTAAAGCACTTGTGTATACCTAAACATGTGTACATTTGTGGACTATAATGGTACCCTGCTATGGATGTTTCTGGTACATATGAATGTCCTTCAGGAAAAGGGAAACTTTCACGCCTTTGTACAACAATTATGCATTACTTTTATAGTAAAAGTAATTAATAGTAACTTCATAATATTGGCTTTAAAAAGTAATTTGTTTTGTAGGAGACATGGTAACAGGCCAGTCAGACTCAATCTTCCATATCATGCTGAACAGAAACCAACCTTGCTCCAGCGTATTGGATTTTCAAAAGCAGGCTTTCATGGCTTCCCTGGATTCCACCCAACAAAGGGAAATCTCTGTGAAAGGTGGCGAAGATCCATAGGAGGGAAAGTAGGAGGCTGAGAAAATATCTGGGAATGCAGCATCATAAGTAATGAGGTAGCACATTGTTTCTTCTTACTAAGAGTGACATTATCAGCTTTTGTTTGCTTATAAAACAGCCTTTTCAGAAACTGTTTTCAAGGCTGAAGTCAAGCCACCTCTATTGCAAGGAAGAGCACACAGACTGGAGGGGGAAATTCTACAGAAATGAGGATAGTGCTAGAAGCTGGGGCAAGTGAATCACAGGCAGATGATTCAGCTGCAAATCACCCTTGGGATTGTCCCACCTACCACTAGAGGCTCATCACTTTCAAGGGGCTAAAAGATCAAGAGAATCATCTATGTTCCTCAAGAGGTAGTAGGATGGAGTCCTGTACTCCTCAAACTTTGCCTCTGAAGAATCTCTGATGTTAGAATTCTCACTTCTCTAGAAATTTAATTTGAAGTCTCATTTGTGTTTATAATCCATATGTATTTTTTAGATTATGTGCAATATTTTTTATTACATGAAAATTTTATCCTTACATTTTTTGGCAGTGATTCTTCCCTGCCCACTCGGACATTCTTAGCTGTATTTCTCTTTTTTCTTCCATGTGTTTTACTAGTACATATTAGTTATACAGATGAATATGTTTTATTTTGACATAGTTGTAATATGCAAATAAAATACTTGAATCATTCCCTTCATGGGCCCCCTTGCCCCTCCCTCTTTGTTTCACATTTTTTTGGAGGAATCAATGTGTATAATGTAGCTCGATCATTATTACTTGTCATCATCCCCCTCACCCTTCCCCGTATTCTCTTCCTCTTGTCTAATAATAGTCTCCCTTCAACATTCCTGTCATCTGTTTAAGATTCATATGAATTTTTAATTCTATTCTATCATTTCTGCACTGGTTATAATAGAAAAATATTTTTATTCCCCACATTTTCAGTGATCTCTGTTGACTAGGAAAATGATTACAGTGAAGTATATTCAATACTTTTGGGGAAGAGGGAGGATTTGGGACTAGATTTATCTGGCTTTGATCTATTTGTTTGATGTTCTTGCTCATTTAGTCCCTGAGTAGAAATGTTCTTGCCTGTAAAAGAATAATAGTAACACCATCTCTCTGGAGTCTTGTGAGAACTAAATGAAAGAAAGATATATCCCAGGATCTTCTCTATAATGGTATTAATTTAAACATTAAATTTCCTCTTTTAAGTGGCTTTAAAATCTGAACAAACACCAAAACTTATTGAATTTCATGTTAGAGTTAGCTCCAACTGTAGACTTCATGAAATAAGAGTGGTTTAAGCCAGATAAGAAGATAATTTTTTTTTCATAGAAGAGAATCTTGGGAGAGAGTAGTTTAGGACTAGAATGAAGAAAAGAGACTCAAAATTGCTTCTGTGTTTCTGATCTGCCATTTGTACCACATCACTTTCATACTCAAGGCTGCCTAATTGTCATGATGGTAGTAGCTTCAGCTATAACTACCATAGTTAAATTCCAGGCAAAATACAAAAAGGTGGAGGAAAAAGGCAAAAGGTCAGATCTGAAGAATGATCTTCCTTCAGTGAGTGTTCCTGAAGCTCCACCAGTAACCAACCTACTGTTGAAGACTGCAAAGTCTAATAGCTTAGTAGATTACAATACTGCCCCAAATAAAAAGACATTTTATTTGTAGAGACAAAAGAGAGAACCAATATTGAGTGGGCAAAACAACAACTCTGCCAAAAATAACTACTATGATATACTAATAACCAACACTTACTGAGGGGTATTATTAAAGTAAGTGTTTGGGGCCCATGATGTAGGTACTATTCTCCTCATTTTATACATGAAGTACCAGAGACTTGGAAAGTTTCATTTAATAACCAGCAAAGCCAGGATTCAACCAAGGCAATGTGTTAGAAGAGCCAGATTTCTTAAGTAGATGCCTCCAGTTCCAGGTTTGGGAACTCGCACGTATCATGTTATTGAACTTTCCAAATACAGTAAGTTGGAGTTTTAAAATATGAAATGATCAGTTATTTGATAGAATTGCCAATACAAATCTGTTTTATGTCTGGAGATATCAGTTTCATTGAAGAGAGGGGATCTTTGGTTGACATTTGGTTCACTAAAGTATAGTCAAATATAATCTCAAGCCTTTATCTCACTGCTGTTTTGTTCTTAAAAGAGAAACTTTCCCTGACTGGAAAGCACATTATGTATCAGCCAAATACACAGCAACTTCTCAGTCCCAACAAATTGAAGAGGTAAGATCTAACAACAGACTCAAAACATAAAAACCAGCTACACCTGTAAGAAATCTCTGAGGAAGTAGTCATTTCCAAAGATTTCTCAAAACTAACAAAAAAGCTATCTGCCATAGGCAATTCATAAGCATTAACCCAGGAACTAAACTAAAGAAGAAAAAACAGAAAATGAGAAGACACACAAACAAGATGCAATCCCATACCTCTAGCTTGCCAAAAGCAAACCCGGGGGGTAATGAGGTGGGAACAACCTGAAAGCTTCCCACCCAAACTCTTGGAAGTAGTAACAGCAGAAGTAACAAAGCAGATGAATGAGGCTCTAGAAAACAGAAATCATTTCCAGAATGAAAGACATGATTAGTGACTCTAAAGCAGATACAGATAAAAAAAAATAGAGAAGCTTAGGAAAATGATGGAAACCATAAATGCCCAACACAGGAAAGAAATGGAATCCATGAAACAAACAGATATCCAGGAGATTAAAAATTCCATTGAAAGTATCGGCAGCAGAATGAAGCAATGCAAAGATAGAATTTCAGATGTAGAAGACAAAATTGTGATTAATGATCGAGAAAAAAAGAGTTCTTCAAAGTGGTAAGGGACCGTGAAAAATCAATACAACAGCTGCTAGATGACACAAAGAAAAATAACATAAAATTGATCAGAGTCAATGAAAAAACAGGGGATAGTACGAATGACATAAAAAACCTGTTCACAAAAAAAAAAAACCTGTTCACAGAAGTAATGGTAGAAAACGACCCAAGTATGGAAAAAGAACTTGACATACAGATAAAGTGAGGTATACAAAACTCTAATTAGCCACAACCAACAAAAATCTACCCCACGGCATATAATAGTCAAGATTCCAGAAATTCAACAATTGTTCATTCATCTGTTGCCTGTTAAAGAATTTTGGATTTGCTTACAGTGTGACAAAAATAGGTTCTATTCACGACTCTTAGAAATATAATAAAGCAGAGTCCCTACTCTCAAAGATCAAAGAGCAGGGCTTTTTAAGCAATTCAACTAAAATCAAAGTAAGCAATACATTTTACATTGCAATATCACATCCCCCAATAAATAACACATTCAAAATTTTGTAAAATATTATTCACTATATACTCCAATATTTCTCTATCTGTCTTATACCATTTTACTTTTTGATTTTGATGTCAAATACCATAAAGTTATTTTAAGTCATGGAGAGGTTGTGACCTGTAACTTGAAAAACACTTATCAAAAAGAGAAAAGTAAAGTGATAAATTCAATATAATATGGAAATACTCTACAAAGCATATGAGCACTGAGCTCTTGGACATAAAAAAATAACTCTTCCTGGGGGAGGTTGGGTTGGGGAACACTAGGAAGAAGTCAGACTTGTGTTTTGAAAGTTGAGAAGTAAATTATTGGGTGGAAAATGGGAGGGCTTCCAAGAATAAAAAACAGCATGTGTACTGGCATGTAGATGTGAGAGAGAATGGTGGAAGGGAAGCCTGAACATCATAGGAGGATGAGGAGGAGATTTAGATTCACTGGGGAAGAACAGCCATAGTACTAAGGAATCTTAGGTTTCAGAAGGAGATGATTCATGATGATCAGACTGGTTCCCACATCTGGAAGAATTGTGCGTTGCATGCCTGATTTGAGCCAGTGGCTACATTCTCCGCTGAGTTCACAGAGAAGAGAAAGGCTCAACTTTGACCTTGAGAGAGTCCATTTAAAGAAGCCAGATGTACAAATAATTCTGATACCATGTGTCAGTTGTATAATGAGAGTATGCATAACTGCAGTAAGTGCACAGAGGAAAACATGTTGAATTGGGGGCAAATTCACAGGATGCAGTAAAGAAACACAAGTAACAGGAATTTCATCTTGTTTTAAGAGAAACTGGCTGTGAGACTGGCAATCTTATAAATGGTTGTGTCTAAATTCCTATACTATTTCTGGGGGGAAAAACTAAAAATGTTTCCATAGCTTCAGAAAGTCTTCATAGCATTTGTCCAAATAATTTTTCTCATAGAAGCCATATCTTAAATGCAACTTAAAGATAGTCTCAGATGTCCCGTGGCATCGTCATCTCTCCATGGTGTTGCATTCAAAAAACAGATCCAGCATTTAAACAAATTCGAAAGTGGTCCCAATCTCAACTACATCTCTGGGAGAATGCTACATGCTTTCCCAGAATGGTTCCAGTTAGCTCTGCTATCACACTGTGGAATGCTGAGAATGGGGTTTGTCATGCCTGAGCATACATCCCAGAAAAGTCTTGACCTCATTGCCAGAATTAAAGGTGTAAGAAGGAGAAGGGATGAAAATGTAAGGGAGAAATAAAACTCTCTAGACATTAGACTGACATGGTATAAGTACAGCAGAGGCCACAACTGGCCATGGAATGTATTCCCGTAAAAATTTGTCTAACACACAGGGTATGAAAACGGGAAAGGGAAAATTAGCAAGATCTTACATAAATTATCCCAGATAACATCTGGATTTCATTCACAAACAGGAAAAATTTGCTTCAAAATATGCAAAGTAGGGAATAATTAATTAAATGATAATATATTCTTTGATATGATATTATATTTTCATCCACTGACTGTGATATTGTAGAAAAATTGTTAAGGAACCTGGAAGTAGGACTTAAAAATTAATATTTAGAAGAAGCCTATGTTTATAAGAATATATATATGTACATGTATATAAATATGTATACATAAGAACATGAAAAAATAGCAAAAAGTATAATAAAATATTTTGTTGTTTTGTTTTTGTTTTGGGGTGCTGGGAATTGGACTCAGGGCCTTGCACTTGCCAGGCTAAATCCCCAACCACCAAAAAAATATTAACAGTAGACAGAATGTTTTTATTTTATTCTTTTTACTATTCTGCATTTTCCACATGGCATATAATTGTGTCCCTTTCTATAGTAAAATTATTTTTGTTTTGTTTTTTGGTTTTTTTTTTTGTGGTGCCAGGGATCGAACTCAGGGCCTTGTGCTTGCAAGGCAAGCACTCTAATCACTGAGCTAAATCCCCGGCCCCAGTAAAATTATTTTTAAAGTAATTGGCTAGATAAGAGAAATTTCTAAAATATGGAATTAAGAGATAATTACAAGGACTAGTTTAAACATTCTAAAACCCCGTTAAGCTCTGTAATTTTATCTGACTGTTGTAGAAACTAAGGCCCAGGGAACTGGCAAGATAATAACAATTATATAATAATGGAGCATTGAAACCTTAGTTGTATAAAGTATAAAATGGTGTTATTTTAAAAGAATCCCACAGTCAAATGTTTATTTTCACTGTTTACTTAAAAACAGAAGTTCATGGAGATCTTATCATTAATAGTCATGGTTAAAGCTACTAAAATCTTTATTATTATTATTATCATTGTTATTATTTTATCCTCAAAACAATTCATAAGCTAATTATTGTGTATGCTCCAGATGAGGAAATTTAATCTCGTGGCAAGATATAGATCCAGGTCTTCAGATTATTAATTGATGAAGCCAGGAGGTCAAGCTCACATTTGTCCTTTAACTAAGTTACAGCAGAACATCAAGTCATTTGCAAAAAACAAAAAGCAAAAGTCCAAGAATAAGTAGAATATGTTGCATGAGTAAAAAATCACCAGAAAGTAAATGTGTCATGTGTTCCTTTTTCTTTGCAATGGTGCCAGCTGTGCTGAGAAATCTATTCTGTAGAGCAGTGTGCAATAAGGAGTGGAAAATTCTGTCTAAATTGTAACACAATCCTTGAGTGCTTCCTACTTTTTTTTAATGGAAAATTTTCCATTATCACCACAGATGTTGCAGGCAGGTTTTAGAAGTAATTTAAAAACCTGATGGATTGAAATTTAAGTATATAGTTCACCTTGGAAGGAGCCAGAACAGATCCTGGCTATCCATCCCCGCCGCCTTCGGATTTCCCAGCTCTAATCCTCGAGGGTTATAACACTAAGCTCTGGCCAGCTCAGTAATTTAAGCACTTCTTGGCTGAGAAAAAGGATATAAGAATGACTTCAGTGCACCAGCCAGAGACATTATCCAGTGGGATAAAGGTAAGTCTTGAGCATGATCTCACCCAATACCTTCTTAGCTATACCTCCAAATTCTGAGAATGCAGTTTGGCTTATAGAGTTAGCCTCTGACTCGCTACCCAGTCACCGTACCCAGCCAGTGAACGTCCCTCTCTTTCACTGACTGCCTGGACAAAAAATCACTATATGGCTAACATTCCAGTTAGGGAGCCTACACAGTGCCCATACCCAGATAGATAGGCAGACAGACAGACAGACAGACAGACAGACAGAAATACTCTATCTCTATCTCTATCTCTATCTCTATCTCTATCTCTATCTCTATCTCTATCTCTATCTCTATCTCTATCATCTCCATCTCCCTCTCTGCTGTCATGGGTTAAGCAGCTTTCCTCTGCCCAGGCCCTTCTACCACATTGTTTCTGTCTTGGAACCAGCTAACCATAGACTGAACCCTTGAACACTGTAAGCCAAAATAAACCTCTCCTTCTTTAAGTTGCTGATGTTGGGTATTTTGTCCCAGTGACATAAAAGTAATTAATACCCAAAATTTGTACCAGAGAAGTGGTGTCATTGCTATGATTATACCTGACAAGGTGGTTAAAAAGCTTTTGGAAATGGGTTGTGATTTTTGGAAAGATGTGGAGATGGAAACTAGAGAAACGTTACAATGCTATAAGCAGAAACTGATGAGAGAGTCTGGTCATAGCTCTGAAAATCAGAATGCCAATAGGAAGGCAAACAGTAAAGACTAGGCTCATGAGGTTTCAAATGAGAGCAAGAGTTCTACTGGAAATAGACTGGAGACCATGTGTGTTACATTCTAGCAAAGAACTTTTTTCATTTTGCCCATGTCCAAAGACTTTGTTTGAGGCTGAATTTGAAGGTGAGGGAGTAAGTGATCTGGCAAAGGAAATGTCAGGGCACCCCAATGTTCAGGCTGTGACATGGGAACTGATGGTTGCTTTCAACCAGATCCGCAATGATAATCAGGGACAAAAATCAGAGTCCAAAGATACGAAAATTTTGTAGCTTGGTCAGAAAAAGCATGCTTGTAAATTTGGAGCTAAGAAGAGAGTGGTTGCTGAAAAACTTAGCACTGTTAAAAAGAAGCCAAGTAGTTGGGTATGGTTATGCACTCCTGTAATCCCAGCACTGTGGGTGACTGAGCTAAGAGGATCACAAATGTAAGTCCTGTCTGGGCCTGAGAATGTAGCTCAGTGGGAAGGCTCTGGGTTCAATGCTCCCTATTGCAAAAAAGGTTGGAGGGGGGCACACAAGGTGCCCTGCACAGGCACAATAGAAAAGGCACCTTGAGTGAGTCTCAGGAATTGACCAGACTGCACATATCACAGGCTCAAAAGTATAAAAGGGTAAAGTTATTTGAAATACTTTGCTTTGAGAAAAAAGCTCCAAAGCCTGCTGCACATTCAGCGATGCCTAAGGAAGAGTTTAGCCTTCCAGGCACTCAGAGGCCACTACTGCCATCATCAAAGGGGGCTCAGCTGGTGGTAGACCTTGGTATCATTCACGGTGTTTTGGATTTTCAGACAGAATGCAGGAGTTGTGGGGTCGTGAAATCTTCCGCTCAATTTTCAGCAGAAGTCCTATGAGACCAGGCAGTAGGCCTCTAAAATGGCACTGTGTGAAGGTGTAAGATTGAAGCTGAAAGTGCAGTGGAAACCCCAAGAAGTTGGAGATGCCAGGAATGTAAAACATCGCTAAATACAGTTTCAGACAGTGAGCAGAGCCAGCCCCAATAAAGAATCCACAGGGGCTGCAACTGGCCATATCACAGGGGCAGGGCTGCCCGAGCGCGCTGGAGCTAACATCTCACCAAACCTGCCCCAGTACTGGACATGTACTGTTGCTTTGTTGGTTTTCAGTCTTGTTTTGGTCCAATTTCTTTCTATACTCCTATCTCTGCCTTTTGTAATGTTCACTCTGTTCCATTGCATGTTGGAAGTATTTAACTTCCTTTATTATTCTCACAGCAGTTCATAGCTAAGAATTTGTTTTAAGTCTCAAAGGAGGCTTTCAACTTGGACTTTTGAGCAATGCTGAACTGTTAAGACATTGGCGAGTCTTAGAGGTGGGCTAAATGCATTTTGCATAATAAAATGGACATCAGCCTTCTGTGTGCCAGGGGCAGAATGTTACGGTTTATATCTCCAATGTCCTCCCAAAGTCTGTTTGGAAAGTAATTGGATCATGGGGGCATTATACTTATCAGGGGATTTAATCCATTGATGAGTTCACAGCTGACTGTGCCGTTAGGAGGTGAGGCCAGTTTGGAAGAGGGGGGACACTGGGGGCACGACCTGGAAAAGTGCATTCTTGTTCTTGACTTTTTTCTCACAGTTTCCAGGTTGCCATAGGTTGAACAGCTCTCTGCCACTAGGTCCCTCCACCATGCTGCTTCTGCCTTAGAAACAACCACCATGGGCTAAACGCTCTGAAATTATGTGCCCAAATAAACCTCTCCACCTTTAATTTTCAGATGTTGGGTATTTTATTTAAGTGACAGAAAAATGACTAATTCAGAGTGTGATAAGATGAGGAAGTCAACTGGAATTAAGGCATAGCCAATAAATAAATAAATAAATAAATAAATATTTATACATATATATTTATACATATATTTATATATATTTATACATATATTTATATATATTTATATATATTTATATATATTTATATATATATATATAGACTATGTATAGACACTGTTCTAAGTTCCATCTGACATGGAAATCATCATAGCAAACAGTATTTGCTTATGCCACACCCTTATTGTGTGGAGTTTATTAACTTTTGAGCAAGAAAAATATGAATAAAAGTAATTCTAAGACAAGTTGAAGTTAGACATATGCTAAACTGAGCAACGTCATCTGGAAATGAAGGATATGGGACAATTGTTTTGCCCACAGCCATCAAAAGCTTGCTCAAACAGGAAGGATTTGAGCTAAATTTTGGAAAAAAGGATTTTATATATGGAAGTGGAGAAAGATCTTCTTGGCTCTGGAAATGAAAAACATGAACATATGAGAATGTGTATGTCAGGTTTAGGGCTTACAGATTTCTTGTGTGTCTGAGAGTGAAGCCTGTTAGAGGGAAATTTGAAAGCAGTATCTGGGAAATTAGTTCTGAGAAAACCTCCTAGAATCCCAAACATCACTGCAGGACTCCAGGCTTGGTTTTTCAGCAGTTACTTTTAGGTTTTGAGCAGAGGACATGTGCAATTCTTGCCTGATGTCTCGAATCACATATCTTGAGGATGAGAAGGGCTGCTCTATCTGTTATGACATGAAAATGAACTGCATTGCTAGAAGCAGACAAAGACAAGGAAATTTAGTTTTCTGTGTTCCTGAATATCAGAGCTGAATGGTGGATACTTTCAAAAGTTATGGTATGTCTCAGGAATATGTAGCATCACAACGTGCTAGGTTCTATTGGTCACTTTCATTTACTTTATCTTGTTTATATTCATATCAAATCTTAATATTTAAACAAGTAATTATATTTCCTCTACTGCTTTTACATCTGTTGGGGAAAAAAACCAACAAGGTTAAGAATTTCTCCTAAACTATTGCATGTCATCCAAGAAATTCAGCCATAAATTTGATGGAGAATTCTGTGTTCTATTTTCTGCTGCTACCTAGATCAAGCCTTTAAAAACATACTAAAGTATTCAAAAGTGAATGAGAACGTATTACGGTCTATGCACTGTTGTTAGTGCTTGGCGTGTTCAGGTCTAAGAAGTGGGTACTATTATTTTTTTTCATCTTAAAGAGGAAGACACTAAAGCACAAGGAGGATAAATGACTTCACAATTATGCACCCATGAAATAACAACCACACCGAGAGACTATGTCTCCAGAGTACAAACTTTGATCTTCAGAGTATATCTCAATTATTGCATATTCTATTTGATTTTTTGCAGTCCATTCAATTCCACTTATCTTTCACTTTTCCCCTCCAAACATTTACTGAACCTTTACAATGTCCAAGGGATTGTGCTTAAAACAGATGGCCTAAAATTAATGAACTCTGAGGGAAAGAAACACATAAATTTATCATTTCATTTGGTGCCATAAGCATAAATAGAGAAGTACTATCCGTGGATATGTTACCATATAAATATTTAAGGTATACGTATAAACACATTCACATGCATGTGCACACACACAGACACACACGTACAAGATTGTTTGATTTCCTGCTTTGTTCCTTTGTATCACAAGCCACAGAATAGCAGCTGGACCGGTCCTGTGAAAATGTTAATCAGATCCTCTCATTTCTCTCTTCAAGTTTTTTGAAAGTCTTCAAATACCACATACAACAGAAGACAAAATTCTCCTGCGGCTACAAAGTCTTGGAAGCTCTGGAGCCCATTACTGCCCTTCCAACTAATTCTCTGTACTCCAGCCACCCTGATTGCCTCGTTATTCCTTTCACATGAAAGGCTTACTCACACCCGAGAGTTTTTGCTCTTTTGTTCTTGCTGTTCCTTGGGATGCCCTTCTCTCTGCTTATCCATGTGGTTTATTCCCCTTTCTCTTTTGGTTCTGCAATAATATCAACTTTTCAGTAAGACCTTTGCTGATCACCCTATTTAAGACTGAACTCTACCCGTTCCTTTGCATTACATCCTTTTAACCATTTTATTGTCCTGTGTATCACATACCACCATAGAGCTCATTGTGCATCTCACTAATTCATTTTGTTTATTGTCAGCATCCAACCCACTCCATCCACATAGCAACTTCAATAAAGAATGGATTTCTTTCTGCTTGTGAATTTATGCATCCTTAGCACATGGAATGATGTTTGGCACGTGAGTGCTCAGTAGATACTTATTGATGAATGAGAAATCTACTTTGTAGGGGAGGAGAGGAAGCAGAGATGATTAGGAGATGCTTTACAGAAATGAAAATGCTCGAGCTGACTGTTGAGTGATGAATAGGGCTTCTGTTGAATAGGTAATGGTGAGTAGGAAGCACTTCTACAGCATCATCAAAATAGGAAATGGCTTGGCCACTGCAAGGTGTTGTGAGTAGTTTAGCATGGCTGGCTTTGAGCACGGAGCACTAAGGACTGTGGTGAGCGAGGGCGGTGAAGACCCCGAGACAGGAACGTCATGGCTGTGTTGGGGTATTGTCCCTGGGAATTAAGCATGGGAAGGACATGATCTGATTCATGCCTTACATTCCAAGCCAGACACTATTTTTTGCTAAATATACTTTTCTAAATACATTTAATATGGTTTCCTGAAATAGTATAATAAATGAAGAAGTAATGGTATAGGTCAGAGATAAAGAAAATAATATGTATTTTAGCACTCCCAGTGTGAACTCAGGCAACAAAAGTGGAAATTGAGAAAATACTGTGACTTTGAGAGAAAGAGCATTCAGGAAATTGGGACCAGTCAGGAGGAATAGACTATAAAGACTGTGAAAGGAGTCACACGAAGCCAAGGTTTCAGGGTGGGCTAGCTAGATGACTTCATTCACAAGGGTGGACATGTGGAAAGAGGCAGAGGAAGAGAAATGGGGCTAAACTCTTCAGTCCAGTTGGAGCTGTGCAAAACTGACCATTCTCATGGTACGTTCAGAACATGGAGTGAGTGAAGAAGAGGAAGGGTACAACTTTCTGATTAATCAGAACTGCCTTCGGCCCAGTACAAATAATGTAGATGCATTGATTTGCCTTGTACTGAACTAGAAATTGACTAGCCTATTTTTGAAGGAATTTAGTTTGGCTATAGCTAGACAACTTAGGCAGAGTCACCCTACTGCTGGTAAAAATGTAGATTTGGTAGGTCTAGGTTTGAATCTGTGTTCTTAATGAGCACTCTTGGGTGACTCCAATGCTGGTGGCCCATGGACTGTAATCTAAAAAATGCTAGTTTAGTCAAAATTAAAATCACTAGTAAAGCTCAGATCTGACCAGTCACAGGGAAATCTCTGAGTCCTTCCCATCTATCTGTACATGACTTTAGCTATCAAGCCTTTCTGGCCTACTTCTAACACTGCCTCCCCAGTACAATTAACATCCCCTGGGTGTAATTTTACATCGCTTGTCACTAACTCACAAAGCCTTGTGTAATGGACATTGGTTATTGTATTTTGAAGTTAAAGAAGTTGAGCTTAGAGACTTCCAATAACTGCCCTGAGAACGTTGAGCGATGCAGTAATAATAGATCATACCTGGGTAATCTCATTCCAAGGTTTGCACTCTTTCCGCCATGGCATGCTGCCTTCTCCATAAAAACCTTCTTTACTATTTAACCACTTCACTCTTTGAATACTTATTGTTGTGAGGTAGAGAGAGAGGGGGTGTGTGTGTGTGTGTGTGTGTGTGTGTGTGCGTGTGTGTGTGTGTGTGTGATGTGAGGGCCTCAGATGTGGTCAGCAAGTGCTCTACCACTGTGCTGCACTCCCCGCTCCTCAAATAGTTATTTTTTAAGTACTTCAACTTTCAGCCCATGGTACAATAGCGCCTTATTCTGTGGCTCATATACATACTACAGTTGTATCCTTAAAGCTACATTTTACAACCGCACACTAACTTTCAGTTTTCTGTCCAGCTCAGAGAGCATGGCACGCACAAGGACACAACTGGGAGCTTAGTTAAAGCTGTACTCAATCTCCCTGAGGTGCTAGATGTTCTCAGGAACGACAGATATGGACTTCCTGTGTGCTCTGGAGTGACTCACTCGGTGTCATAAACTCCTCTTCTTTAACATGAGGAAATTCATATATTTTTTGGTGCTTGAATCACACAAAATTCAGGAAGAACAATTATAAACTATGACCAAACTATAGTGAAATTAAAGTATGTATATTCATTTGCAAGTAGACTGTTAACTAAGAAAAGATAATGTTCTTTCCAGAAAACAGATTTCCAAAGTCTCTGTGCCAGAAAATGAATAACTGTGCCCAGCCACCAGAGAATACGTTTACTTCCCCCAGAACCAGCACAGGTGCAGTGCGCTAGATTCCTTTCACAGACCAACCTACGACTGGTGTAGGGACAAAGCAGGAAGTTGTAGAGTAGTCATGAAAAACAAATGCTGGGACCTGCAGGCCCAGAGGCTGGCACCTCACTCCCCGAAAGTCACCCCAGGACAGAATCAAAAGTTAGAGGTACTATAAAAGGTGGGTTCAGGGCCACCATCGTCATAACCACGACTTGTCCCAAAGCTTCCACCCTGGCTCACCAGGGGCTGGCTTCTAATGGGGTGAGGGGAATAAAGACCAAATTATTACTGGACCAGGACGAGAAAGAACGATCAGATAATTCATTAAAAACTGAGGGACATTAGAGCAAGGCCAAGAAAATTAGAAACCTATCATCTTCTTTTACATATAAGGAAACAAACATAAGAAAATGTTTAACTCATAATCAATCTAAAAACTAAAGAGAGACAAAGAGAGATAGAAAAGAGATAGGCAGAAAGATAGGCAAAATAACAAGAAAAGAATCCTGTAACACTTCAAGGACAAGAGCGCTTTTCAAATTCATCTAAATGAAGAGGGCAGCCATCCCAAGAGAATAATTAATAGGTAGCTTACACTTTATAAAGTGTAAAAAGGAAAACTTCCTCATAAATGGAGTTGATATTTTATTTTAAATCAGAATTTGAAGTACAGAAACAGATGGCTATCTGCAGTCGATAGTATATAGATTTTACTAAAGGAATGGGCAATCCAGTGCCTGTGAGCCGTGGAAGGGAATGCACAACTAGTAGGTGTTCTCATTAATAATTTCACGGCAGAGTATGATTGCATATTATTTGGAGATTGTTGTGTAGGAAATTACTTCAGTGAAACATTTTTATTGTCATTCCATGGTATAGGTTGGCGTTTCTTCATCGTTCCTTCTTTCCATTACCATGCCAAAATCATGGGTCTACCTTGAATACTAGAACAAGCTAAATCCTGTTTAAAATTTTCTGGTGGGCTGAATGAATAAACCAGGTACATGATACACCTAATAGGCCATGTATTTGGCTAGGTTTATTTTTATTTGAATGTGACCAGAGAATCCAGGCATCAGATTCACATTCAGTGCAAAACCCAGTTTTCTACATGACCAGAATACTTATCCAATGGAGATAAAGAAATCAAGATGCTGTGATTATTTAGGAATTTGAAATGATGGAGATATTAAACACAAAAAAGAATCTAAACACAGCATATAGAGTTAAAGATAAACTTAGAAAAAACAGATTTTGAAGATAATTAGCAAAAAATGAACAGCACCAAAGCGCATCCTCACTAGAAGATGGCCTAGACTGCCCATCCTCTGGCCTCTCTGCCTGTTGTTAATTTAAGACTCATTAGTGTGTTTTATTTTTCAAAAATTACTGTGAAGATATGTATGTGTGCTGTCTGTTTGTTAATTCCTTATTCAGTAAGGCAGAAAACCCAAGAGTAACCAGAAGAGAGTGATATCAGCAAGAGGAAGGAATAGGACTCTAATGTTCATCATCCCATAGAAATGTTAATTTAAACAATGACCTACACGTGATACCTTCAGAAGAGCTAAAGAAATCAGATGAGACATTACTGGACATGAATATAGCACAGAAATAAGAAAACATGTGTTGAAGATGGTAGGAAAGACAGTTTAGATTATCCACATCACTCCTCCCCCAACCCAGGACATAAGGGCAAAGAAGAAGGAAGTGAACCAAAGACTTTGCCTAGGACCCCCAACAGCAGGCCTACCTCAGTTAAAAACCCAGCCCTGGGCACATCCCCACAGCCCCAGACTCCAGATTGGAATTAGAGATTTAAGCTTCTAGGCCCACCCTGGTGCCAGATAGGATCCTGCAGCCTCAGGATCCAGGGCTGCCTGATAGCCTTGGTCTTCAAGAAAACCCTCCTTCCAGCTGGCCTCCAGCTCCACACAGAGCCAGAACCAGACTAGACTCAGGCATCCCAAGGTTTAGGCTTGCTCCAGCATCACGCCAGTCCCTAGTTATCAGACCAGCACCTGCAGATACCATCCTGCAGGCCAGCGCCTGTAAGTATAGATTCCAGGCCAGCCAAGTCCCAGATTAGCCCCCTTAGCCCCAGGCTCAAAGCCTGTCCTATCCTGCATCCCAGCTCAGAGTCAGGTTGGTCCACCTTGCTTCAAGCTTCAAGTCTACCCCAGCTCCAGGTGAGCACCGCTGACCTTAAGCACCTAATTTAGTATCATATTAAGGGAATGATACACCATGATTGAGTGGGATTTATCTCAAAGATGCAAACTCATATACACAAGTCTGTAAACATGATGACATTAACAGAATGAAGGACCAAAACCATATGGTTATCTCAATAGATCCAAAAAAAGCATTTCATAAAATTCAATATCCTTTCATGATAAAAAATAAAAACCTCATAACAAATTAGATGTAGAAAGAATACACTTTATCATAATAGAAGTCATACAGGACAGAACCATGGATAGCATGTTGCTCAATGGTTACAAGTTAAAAGCATTTCTTCTAAAGTCAGGAATATGACAAGGATGCCCACTGCCGCCACTTCTTTTCAATATAATACTGGAAGTTCTAGCCAGTAAAATTAGGCAAGAAAAACCAGAAAGGAAGATGTTAAATTGTCCATTTGCTGATAATATGGTCTAGAAAGTCCTAAAAACATCACCTAAGGGGTTGGGGATTTAGCTCAGTGGTAGACTGCTTGTCTACCAAGCTCAAGGCCCTGAGTTTGATCCCTAGCACCCCCCAAAAAAATCACCTAAAACATGTCAGAATTAATTTAAATATTCAGTAAAGGTGCAGATTACAAAATCCACACACAAAAATCAGTAGTGTTTCTATACACTGTCAAAGAACTATCCAAAAAAGAGTCAATAAAACAGTCCCATTTACAATAATCTTTTTTTAAACTTAAAAATGTGAAAGATCTGTACATTGAAAATCATAAAACATTGATGAAAGATATTGAAGAAGACACAAATAAGTGGAAAGTTATCTCACATTCATAGATCAAAAGAAATAACATTGTTAAAATATCTACAAGGCCCAAAGCCATTTACAGATTCAATGCTCAGCCCTGAGCATGCTTAGCCATGAACTAATCATGATTATCCTTGAACATGTTCGGCCATGAACATGTTTAGCACCAAGCATGGCCAGCACTGAATGTGATTTGCACTGAGCTTAATTAGCACTGAACATGCCTAGACCTGAACATACCTGGTCCTGGATTAATATGCTTAGCACTGAACAGCACTGAATATGATTAGCACAGAACATGCTTAGCATTGAACGTACTTATCCCTGAATTAACGTGTTTAGCCTTGAACATGCTCAGCACCGAACACACTGTACTGAATATATGTAGCACTGAGCATTATTAGCCCTGAACATACATACCACCGAACATACTTAGCCCTGAACTAACACGCTCAGCACTGAACTCTGTGCTCCAGGCTCCTCACACTCCATGCAAGCTTCTGACCTTGTGCTTTGGGTCATGTCATACTTAGCGTGCCTTTTGCACCCTCCTTTAACTTGGTCTTCTAGGACTCAGCTTGATGTCTTTTGTCCAGCACATTCTGTGTGCTCTGCATTCCCAAAGCCCTCTCCGGTTATTTTCATTTTAGCTGGAGAATGTATCTTTGGTTTAAATGCTGTGGTAAATCCTGAAGATGCTGTGGCTGGAAGCTGTGAGCTAACTGCTCTCTGTCTGCCAGATTCTCTAGAAATGAGATCCGAGAGGCCCTCATCAATGATCATTGCAGAGACTTAGGAGAAGAGAGAAGAAGGAGGCAGCTCCTCTAACCAAAAGCAGATCTTCACGTTGCAATTCCATTACCCATGGGACATACTGTGGATTTCCAAGACCTCCTAATAATACCTTTTGAAAATCGCATATATAGATATGCATCTCAGCCTAATATGTAGAATTTGAATGTATCTGTTATTTTCAAAAATGACTTCCAATCTCTTTAAAAACCAGAACATTAAGAGCTAGCTGCCTGCCACTAAATTTCCAGCCAAATTTTCCCCACCCACACTGCATAGAAATCTACCCATTTATCTATTCCTTCTTTAATTTTTGTGTGTGGGAACATCTCCTGGGTGTTCACTTCCTAAAAATGGAAATGCCTAAATTGCTTCCAAAATTTCAAAGTTGAATATTTATGAAAATATGTCAGTGCAAAACATGTATTATTAGCAAAATTTGAACTAAAAATAATGACTGATTCTATTTAAACTGGATAGATAACATCTCTTAAAGTTCTCAAACCAAGAGAAAAGAAATCATGTACTTGGGAGAAATTTATTTTTCAAGCAAAGCATGTAGATGGTACATGAAATAAGCGATAATCAGAAAACATGATGAAGCTGTATTTCTTTTCTTTTAGCCCTTTTTATATTTGGTATTACTTTTATTATTTTTTTAACCAATCTTGTTAATAATGGTTATGCTCTATGGCACAAGCCTACCTTAAAGTTTCTTGTAAATGTTTTTAATGGTTGCCATAGAAACAGGTAAGAATGATCATATTGGAATCTATTCCTCTGGAACCTCACAAAAGTATTATTTTAACTGTGCCACTATCTTCCATAAATAGTCTTGAAATATGATCATTTTGTTGAAACAGTTATTTATAACACCAGACTCGTGTTCATTATCCATACTTAACAAAATTTTAAATCAGTATAGATTTTCATATTTTATATTCACAGCTAAAATTAGTATAGATTCATGTATAACAGACTTCTGATTGCATATTAGAAAGTTTCCAAAGAGTGTCATGATTTAACGAAAAAATAAGCTTGAGATTTTATTCAAGCTAGTAGTACACTAGTACCCCCTCTTTTTTTTGTTTAACACTTGGAAGAAAATGGTTTTCTTAATTGAAATGAAACCCATCACTCAAATAACTATTATTAATTATATGAAAACTATATGTATTGATCTCTCTCAGACCTGATTCACCTTTTATATTTTCTGTCATTCAGGAGTTACCAAGTTCTATTAGTTTTATCTGTGACATATGTCTTACCATCTATCCTTTCTTCTCCACTACCACTAAGTCAATGATTTCCTCATCTCCTGCCTAGATTATTACAATAACTTCTTAAATTTTCCCATGCCCTCTCGCTCTACAATTTTCATATAGCAGCTATAATTTTCAAAGCAATTTTATTATACCACTCGTATACTTAAAACACTTTCGTGGCTTCTCTTTACATTTAGAATAAAACCTAAAATTTACTCTGACATATGCCTATGGCCTCTTTTGCCTGGCCCTCTCTTCAGATGATTCCCCACTTCTCTTTGTAATCTTTAATCTGTTGACAAATATTCCTCAGGTCTTTCCTGCATTCTATCCTGCATTCTCCGCCTGAAATTTACTGCCTTTATTCTCTGTGCTGACAGCTATTCGTCTTTTAGGCTTCAACAGTAAGTGTAGCTTCCTCAAAAAGAAAAATTATCCTACATGGTTGATTGTATTATTGACTTAATTATTCTTGATTCCTGCATCTGCGTTTTGGGCTAACTCCTCAACACGAGCAGAGCACATCCCCTGCATTTGACCTTTTATGAAATAGCAATAATGAGTCAATTTGAACTGAGGTCTTAAGAGATCTCAGTGGGCATATAGTCAGAGTTCTCCAGAGACTCAGAACATACAGACAGACCATTTATTGTAAGGAATTGAGTATGGCATCGGTCAGTGGGCTATTCTTCTTTCAGGTAAGAATTTGCAGTCTTCATCTAAAACGTGTAGTGTAGACTAGCAGACAAGGAATCCAGGCAGAAGTTTTATATTATGGTCTTGAGGCAGAATTTCTTCTTCTTCAGAAAATCTCAGCTTCTAATTCTATGGCTTTCAACTGATTTGTTCCCAGCTTGACCACCAGAGTCTTAGCTGAGCAACAGACACCTGAGGGAGTTCTGCTGAAATTAGGCTTTTGCTAACCTGCTGCCATGTGAGAGATAGCAACTGAGGATGGTGTGAAAAGGGCTCCATAGTGGTAGTAAATTGATACATCCAGTCTCGTAATCTAAAACATGCTCCCTAATCCTTTGAGTCTCTCCATCATGACATCTGGCACACTTGTGCAGTCGTACATTTATTCATATGAGTGATTTCTGAATTAACATCTTTCTTCTCCATTCTGCTCTAAATTCAGCTGAACAGGAGCCAGGTCTGTCCTCCTATCAATGAAGAGATATTGAAATGCTTTATACTGGGTGCTTTCTGCTGAGGTTCTCAGAAGCTAAATAAATTGACCAAGATATAAGTAAAAGAACAAACATGTGTACTCAAGTCTGTCCTTTTTTATTTGTGATGAATAATAGTAACATTCATCTTGGGAACTAGTACATGTTCTTATTGTACATTAATTATTTTACTTTCTCTTCCCCTCCCCACATTCCATTCTCCACCCAATCTTGATCTCCTTCTTGTCTCCACAGAGTCTACCTTCTTGTTTTGTATCATCTCTCTTTTACTGTGCTTTATAAATTATTTCTATTCTGAGTTTCTCATATAATACAGACCATATGATATTTAATTTTCTGTGTCTGATTTATTTCATTTAGCATTACAATCTCAAGATGCATCCATTTTCCTACAAATAATTCAAAATTATTTCTTTATGGCTGTGTAGTATTCCATTGTACACATACACACACACACACACACAACGTATTCTTTATCCATTCTTCATCCATTCATTTGCTGATAAGCATATAGACCACTTGCAAACTTTAGCTGCTATGAATTGTACTACCATAAACATGGGCATGTGTCTTCTGTTTTAGATAAAGACAAACTTTAGAGGAATAAACTGTGGTGTCCGTTTAATACTCCACATAAGACTTTGCACTTTGTCACATAAGACTGTGCACCTTTCAAGGTAATACACTACAGTTTCCTTTCGCAGAAGAACAAGGGCAAAGTATTCAAGGGAATAAGAATAGAAAAACCACCTTAGGGATGATGATCAGGGAAAACTACACTCAGGAGACAATCTTGATCCTGAGGTCTGAAGAATAAAAAGGCACCACCCCGCACAGACTGGTTATAAAACAAGCATTCCAGGAAGAGAGAAGACCGAGTTCAGACTTCAAGGAAAGGAAAAGGTGAGCTTGTTTGAAGAACAAAACAGAAGGTAAATGTAGCTGGGGTAGACTGGCAGTGGGAGAGTAGAGGGGTGTGAGGTTAGAGGGGCCAGGAGCTCGAGACCATGAGACCTTATAGGTGATAAGGCAGAAAACCAGGAAAGAGTTTAAATATTGAAGTGACATGACTCACTTTTGGTTTTGAAAACATTACTCTGCCATGTAAATTGATGACGAGTGTTGAAAGGTAACTGTGACAATCTTGATTATCTTTTTATTAGAGTTGGTTTGTAATACATAACAGGCATGTTTGTTTTGGGGAATCAGTTCATGCATATAATATATCTTCATGCTGGCTTAAGAAACACTAGCAGACTAGTAAAGCCCACTTCTGGATGTGTGTGGGGAGATGATGTGGGCATGACCTTGGAGACTGTATCTGGTCCCTGGCTCCTTCCTCTCTGATGATCTTTCACTGGTCTGTTTCCCAATTGCCATGACATGAGCAGCTTTGCACCATCACACCCCTCTGCCATGATGTTCCTGCTTGAAGCCAGCTGACCATGGACTGAAACCTCTGAAACTATGAGCCAAAATAAAACATTCTTCCTTTGAATTGCAGGTATCAAGTTTTTTGTCCCAGCAACAGAAAGCTGACCAGTACCGCAGGAGAAAAAGTTCATGGTTATAGCAGAAGCAATGGGGATGGTGACATTCTACAGGGAATAGGAATAATGCAAAAAGAGGGGAAATCTGCTTCATGTGCACTGGGTATCTGTGTGGGTGATTAGCTGGATGTCTTTATACCAGCATATGATTAAAATTTAGAAGGGTACATCTCGTCAATGTGCTCAAGGTTCTGGCCTTAGCCATTGTAGTAGTAGACTGGGTCCCACTAAGAAACAAATGGTATGTCAAGCTGCATAAGTTGAAGAGAGTTTAGTAAGTGGCTACTTACAAACATGTCAGTGGGGTATTTTGTAAATCCAAAGAGGATGGAGCAGTATGCAAGAAGTTAATAAAAACAGGTCTGTGACACCCCAGGACTGAAAGCATAAGAGGAAAGGATGTGTACTTAAATCTGGAACAGGATTCTAACTGGAGCTGTGGCAATTGACCTTGGAAAAATGGTAGGGAGCAGCCAGGGGAATAAATAATTGGTCCTGAGACCTCTTGCAAGGGCTTTCCATTCGCTAAACTCTCTGGAAGTCAGAGCACAGAGGAATCTGTGGGTGAAATTCAAATAGATCAGCTTTCCAGCACAGAGCAAGGCAAAAAAGAAAGTATAGAGATAAACTGAAGGCATACAGGATGGCAGTGTCTTACCTAACCATTATATTTTCCAGTTAAATGAGAACAGTTTATATTGCTTTATTAATCATTACATTAATAGCGCTCTTATGAAATAATTCTTAAAAGCAAGACAAGTGGTAAGTATATAATCTGACAAAGTTTTCTAATAGCCTAACAGGCTATCATAATAGCCAACATATTGAATTTGGTCCATTAGATGATGGGCAAAAAACAATGAGAGAAAATTTACTATACATAAAAGTAAAGCCATCATACACCTTTGGTAGAAAGACCTACTTGTAAAATTTAATTCTGGTAAAAAAAAAAAAGGCTTAATAACTACACACGAAATAAAAATATATTCAATTTAGTTGACCATAGACTTCAGATAAAAATATAATATAGGATAATAATGAAACTTTTGGTTTAGAATTATTTCTTTTGGAAATACCTGGCATTGAGATTTTGGCTACACATTTGAGAGCTCATCCAAGCTGTACAAGGAAGGGTACAAAGGTTTTTCCTGGTGAGCGCAACTGATTTACCGAAGTAAATGTACTTTCAAGGTCTAGAACACAGGCAGCTAGTGGCCACACAGAATGGTGATCCTGGCTAGGCTAGTTCAAAATTTATTTTAGCTAAAGAGGCAAAGATTGGAGCACTTTGGTTTGTCACTATGATTAAGAGAAAGCATTTTATAGTTAAAAAAAAAAAAAGCAGCATGTGGTAAGAGCCAGTACAGTCAGAGTGGCATACAATTATTGTACAAACCAAGCACAATTGTAAGTGGAAGGAAATAGTTTTTTTTTTTTAATTTTTTTTTTTTTTTTTTTGTGGTGCCAGGGATCGAACTCAGGCCCTTGTGCTTACAAGGCAAGCACTCTAATCACTGAGCTAAATCCCCAGCCCCAGAAGGAAATAGTTTTAAAAATTACACCACCATGACAAACATGAACGGGGACTCTCCCAAGCAAGCTGCGATGAATGGCCACTGTAAGCTGAGCACAGTGATTAAGATCGTATGGTCTAGGCAGCTGGACTGTGCTGGGTTCAAAATCTCTGACCCGTTGTTAGCAGTGTGGCCCTGGGCCAGTTGCCTCTCAACTCTTTGTCGCAGTTCCCTCCCACCAGCAAAATGGAAATTTCTATTCCTCATAGGCTCACTGAGGCTCAAATTAATCCACATATGAGTAGCACTTAGAGTGCTTGTTATGTAGTAAGAGCTACGAAAACCTTTGCAATTGTTATATGTATTGAATAAGCATGTACACACTTCAGTTCTGCTGTCAGTTCTGCCAGTGTGAAGTGTGACCCTGCTGTGAGATTTTGAGCAAGTGGAAGAGGGAAGAAGTCTTTGTCCAATTGGAGAATTCTTCAAGTTTTTGCCATAACATTGATTCTAGTTTTCAACTATGGCTGAGGATGAAAATCATCTGGGGAATTTAAAAAAAACATTGATGCCTGGGTCTCAGCACCAGAGAGTTAGATTTTATTGATCTGGGCCGGACTCCAAGGTTTCAGATTTTTTTTGTTATTGTTAATAGACTTTACTTTTGGAGAATATATTTTTAATTGTCTTTATATTTTAGAATTATTTAGATTTACAAAAAACAACAACAAAAAACTGCTAGCACAGAATTCCCAGTATATCAGCAACACTGAACCCTGCTCCTACTATTGACATCTTACACTAATTAACATGGCACATTGTTCTCTTATAGGATCTCATTCAGAATGCCACATTAAATTTACTCATCATCAATTTAGATAGCTCTTGGCTCAGACTCTGCTCATCCCTGATGACACTGACCATTTTGAGGCACGTAGACCAACTATATTGTAAGATCACCACCTTAGCCACTTTTCTGTTGCTGGGACAAAATACTCAGCACCTACAATTTCAGGAGGAGAGGTTTATTTGGCTCACGGTTTTCAGTCCATGGTTGACTGGCTCCAAGGCAGAAACAGGATGGCAGAGGGGCGTGACAGAGGAAAAGTTGCTCAACTCATGACACCTAAGAAACAGAGAGAAAGGAGGGCATGAGAGAGGACAGCTGCTCACACATGGTGACTAGGAAGCAGAGAGCAGGTGAAGGGGAAGAGGGAAGTGATGGGCCCTTCTGGGCTGCATCCCAGTGACACACCTTCTCCACCAGATGCCGTCTCCTAACAGCGAGTCAGCTCTAAACTCATCAGGGGACAGACCCGCTGGTGATTGTCACAAGCCCATGATCCAGCCACTTCTCAACAGCCCCACCTGCGAGCCCAGAAGGCTTTGGGGGAGCGTCTAGATACAACCACAACACCATGTTTAAGGGAGTTACACTCCACTCCCTTATGGTACTACATCTACACAATGAAATTCTTCTGCACAGGATAGTTATTCTTCTAGTTACTAAGATTTTAAATCATATAGGTATATATATATATATATATATATATATATATATATATATATATATATATATATAAGTAATCATATATATCAGTGTGGAGTTGGGTATTTATTTCATACTTTGGGTTTTAATCCAATGCTACTATATTCTGTTGCTCAAATCATTCCAATTTTGGACTTTGGGATATCTTTCATTTAGTTCCTATGTCACTTTATTATAACTTCATCACTGTGCGTATGCGTGTGTGTGTGTGTGTGCGTGTGTGTGTGCGCGTGCTTACGTTTGGATCACTTCCATACTTCTGATATCAGCACATGCTCCATGCTCATCTCCCGTATTTCCTATCCCCTTCCTAGAATCAGACATTTCTTCAAGCTTTTGGTGATTATAAATATCATTATTGTTAACATTTATGTGGAACATTTTGCGTGAACATAGGTTTTAAATTCAATTGGATAAATACTTAGGAGCATACTTGCTGGGTTGTATGATGAGACTATGCTAAAATCTGTGGGTAATGGTCCGACTGTCTTCTAAGGTGGGGGCATTATTTTGCATCTCTGTCAGCAATGAATCCAGGTTCTCTTGCTCTGCATCCTCCCTAGTTTTTAGTACTGTCAAGTTTGGGGACTTTTAGCCACTCTAATAAGTACATAATAATATATCATTGTTGTTCAATTTGCAGTTCTCTGATGCTCAGCAACTTCACTTGCTATCTGTGCCTGCTTTAGCAAAATGTCCACTCAGATCTTTGCACATTTTTATAGGATGTCTTTTATTGTTGGGTTTTAATAGTTATTTGCATACCTTGCATAGGAGGTCTTTATCAGATATGTGTTTTGCAAATATTTTTTCCAAATTTGCTTCTTTTAATTCTCTTACCAAAGTCTCACAGAGTGAAATACTTAAGTTTAATAAAGTCAAACTTACCAATTTTTCTTTCAGGACTCATGTTTTTAGGTGATGCATTTAAAAATTTACCACCCAGGTTGGGGATTTAGCTCAGTGATTAGAGTGCTTGCCTTGCAAGCACAAGGGCCTGAGTTCGATCCCCGGCACCACAAAAAAAAAAAAAAAAAAATTACCACCCAGCCCGAAGTCACATAGATTTTCCCCTATGCTGTCTTCTAGAATTTTTTTTTTTTTTTTTTTTGGTGCTGGGGTCTTCTAGAAATTTTAAAGTTTTACATTTGACATTTAGGTCTACTTTTTGGATAGCTATGTGGATTTATAGAGTCTCAGTGGTTCCAGTACCATTCCTTAAAAAGATAATCTTTTCTCTGTTGTATTTTCTTTTGTCACTTGCTGAAGACCCTATTTGGTAGATCTATTATTTCCAGGCTCGGCTAAAGCTCCTGAGGTGATTTTTATGTTCAGGCATGTTTGAGAACCACTGTTTTGGGCACCTACCACAGCCCTGACTGATCTAGACCCTTTATTCTCCACTGCTTCTCATGAAATCTCAAACTCTTTCCCATCATGTCTTGGCTTGTCAAGCCTAGTTATCGCATCATTGCTCTTTAAATCTGTCAGACACACACATGTGCATACAATATACACACACACACATTCTCACACACAAAACACAAACACCAGCAATTATGATGCATTTTTGAAGTGAAACAGCATTATGTATTTCCTGATGTTGGCATTCAAAGGCTCCACACCTCCATGGTCCCCACCCTGTCTCGTGGGCTTCCCATCACATCTATACTTGGGCGCATACACAGTGAATTCTCTAGAGCATTCGAACAAGCCCTTACTCAGCCATGTAAAGTTGCCCCCAGCTGCTCGGGGGTTTGTCAGCAGGGACAGATCGGCCCTCATACAGATTCTGGTAGAGAAAGATTTGTTTGTGTTATATTTTGGAAGGACACAGTCACAAGAGTAGATAAACAATAATTGATCTTTTGAAAACAGCATTAGGTCGTGTTCTCTGTGGCTTAGCAACCAGACCCTGCACACGTGAAACAAGCAGCACATGGAGGCCGAATCCCTGAGGTTAGAGACTCAGCTCACAAAAATGAGAAGAAATGTCAGCTACTGCTCCAACTCTATATAATGAAATTTTGTTATAATGGCTACATTTCTAGGAATCACGTTCTTGTTTGGTAGCAGCTGGGAATAGATTTGTTTCTCTGAAGTGAATTGGCATGTGAAAAGGAGTACTCTCCTATAGCAAGAGGAACATGTAAACTGGTCAACAGAAGCCCTCACCTCGAAGGCTTTTCTCCTACACTTTTTGAGGGGAAAAACAGGCGCTTTTTATTATAAGAAAGAAGTGGGCTGTTTGAGCTGGAACAGGATACATGGACTGAATGGAATCTTACGGAACCAAACAGCACCGCACTAGAGTCCATGTCAGTGCTAAAACATCCAGGGTGTATTTACATTCTTCTTCTTTTCCCCCGTTTAGTACAAACTCACAGCATTCACAATCTTTCCCAATCTGAACATAACCGGTCTTCTGTGCTCATTTCTCTCTTTATCCTCCACCCTCATGTTAGCTTTTCAACTACTCACTTCAACATAAGCTTGCTATTGAGTCTCGTGTCTTTGTGGCTTTTTCTTGCTATTCTCTCCAGTTTGAAAGGCTTTCTCCTCTCTTCTCACTTCCCATTTTTCTTTGCTCAATCATTCATTGGCAAAGCCAGCTCAAATACTAGCTCCTCCTGGAGGACTTAAAATTTCCTCCAAAGAGGAAATGTGTTAGCAGCTGTTTTCTTCTGTGTTTAGCACTTACTTCATTTGGCCTCGGTTTACAGGTAGCATGGTAAATGTTCTTCTTCTGTTACATGGTAAGTTTCTCAGTAGCAAGGTTCTGTCTTGATTATTCAAACTTTATATTTTTCATGGCAGCGGGACAGTATTTTAAAATAGTTCATATTATACTACCTTGAACTAGATTTGTCCAGAAAAAAAGAGAATTTTTGGTACTTGACTACCCACTGTAGAGAACTCGTTGGGGAAAAAAATAAACAAAATAGGAATAAATGAGTCATTTAGTAGAGTCAAATGGCTATTTTTTTTTTTTTGGTGGTGCTGGGGACTAAACCCAGAGCCTCACACACACACTAGGCAAAAATGCTATAATATTGAGCTACAATCCCAGCTACTTTCTTTTTCCTTTTGTTTTTGAGACAAGATCTCACTGAGACATCAAAGCTGGACTTGAACTTGTGATTCTCCTACTTTGACCTCTGAGCAGCTGGAATCACAGACGTGTACCACTGCGTACCACTGACTTTCTTTTACTCTTTTTCCCCACAGCCATATGTTTGTGGCCACGGGTTTTCATCTAAGCAACATTTTCCTTCACTAATCTCAACCCCAGCTCTCACTAAAATCATCTAGTGACTGAATGGCAGCTCCTGATTTTCTGAGAATAAATCGCCCCTTCACTGAGCATAAAGCCAGGTGATCTGACAGCTGCAGGAAGCCATAAGGGCAAGAGATTGAAGCAATTCTATTTCCTCACAAGCAGGGAACACAGAGAGGAGAACTGATCAAATGTGTTTTAATGGGACTTAGGTTGCTTTTGTCTTGATTAATTCCTGGAGGAAATAAGTTTCCGAGCCTGGAAAATGATTGCTTTCTTTGCAGCAGCTGCTGCTAACCAGGGGCTCCACGTGCAAGTTCTCTCACATGGAGAGCAAGCCTCCCACTGCAGCCCCCGCACTTGCAGGTGAAGGAACAGGCAGCTGAAGATTCTCTGGCCTAAATCCATCCTATTTTATTGCAAAGAAGGATTAGAGCAATAGTCAGAAAATTTCCACTGATCTGGATAAGTAATAAAAGAGAGAATTGCAGGAGTCTGAGCAATGGTTCATTGGTTTATTTCCTTGAAGGCACAGCTTACTCTCTACTTCTCTTGCATGTGGGAGAGGGCTGCTCACTGAACGGTTTCCATAGAGTTTTGTCAGAAGTGTTGATTTATTTGTTGAGCATCTCCCGACCTACTGGTCTGTGAATTTATATACTAAATATTCTCCTTCTTTGTGTTTCCAAATTAAAGCTATCATTCAAATTATTTTCCTTTCCAACCTTTAACATATTTGATTATATTTTCAGTGAGGAGGCTTGAACCCTGGGCTTTCACACTGAACTATATTTATCCTTTTTTTTTTTTTTCTAAATTTTTGAGACAAAGTCTTGCTAAGTCACTAAATTGCCCAGGATGCCCTTGAACTTGCAATCCTTCTGCCTCAGCCTCCCAGAATGCTGGAATTAGAGATGTGTGCTACTGTGCCCAGTTTTTTGGGTTTTTTTGTTTTGTTTTGTTTCTTTTTGGAGGCACTGAGGATTAAACTCAGAGCCTTCACATTAAGCTACATCCTCAACCCTTTTAAAAATTTTTTAAAATTTTGACATAGGGTCTCTACATCACCAAGTTGTCCAGGCTGGGTTTGAACTTGCAACCCTCCTTCTTCAGCCTCCTGGAGTTATGAGATTATAGGTGTGTGCCACCATGTTGTTTGGCTCTTAAATCTATAAAAGGTGGACTCCTGAAGCGTGGTGGAATCCTGCAGCTTGGTCCTGCATGGGATGAGGTCTTTGTTCAGTTCAACTTCTCCAATGCCTTGTTTTACTTCCTGTCCCATCCAAACTTTAAGCTGATTGATTTAGGGTTCTTAACTTGAGTAACAAGTCAACTGGAGGGTGCCAGCTCCAGACTTTCTGAGTCAGCAAATGTGGTATGAAAAAATTTGTATTTCTGGAAAGTTTTAGATGCTGCTGCTGATGGTATTGGACCAGGGACTGCTCTTCAAGAACCATGGGGAAACCTGTTATAACACTAAAGTGAGCCAGCACAGCTCTTCCTGAATCTCTCACCTGCTGCATGACAACCACAGATTTGGGTGGATTTAATCTTCTTGCCATGGCATACAGACATATTCCTTCCCAGGATGGTTGCTGCCTATCATTGCATTTCTGGGGCAGGAGTCTCCTGTACCTCCACCCATCTCACACCAAATCATCACCTCTAGCAATGCTGTGCTTTTTTGTGGCATCCTAAATATCCATAATGCTGTTTTAACTCGATTGCAGTTCTGTTCCCTCTAGCTGGAATCTTATTCCCTGCCTGCACAGTTATTTTTAACCTCTAGAATTAAACTCACTCCCTATGTTTCCTAACTGCTTTCTGTTTGGCTTCCCTCTACCCTCTTTCCTTCTGACCCTGTTCACATTTACACACATGCAGTCAAATGAATAGTCTTCTAAACTCCATGTGATATAGACACTCTGCCTCCATTTCCACTCACCACATTATTTTGGTAGACTCTTTCTACTAAGGATGAGCTCTTTGGAGGATAGAATGATGTCTTATTGATTTTTAAGAGAAAATGGCCATTAAGTATTAATATTAGGAAGCATCTGAAGTTTGATAACATTGAGGCTTGATGTGTGCTTTACTCATTCAAAAGAAGATGGGGGTGTGGGCAAAGTAGTCACAGTGATTAATGGACAAGGGTATTGGAATGCATTAGAGCAGAGAAAATGTTGAAAAACTCCCTGAATAATGCCAATGCTTATGGTTATAAGGTTTGTGGCAATAAAGCGTGATAAAAACTGTAATAGTTAAGAGAGAGACATAATGCTCTGAGGTATAGTGGGGAAAAAAACAAGGTGTTGCAACCTGTGAGGGCTTTTCATGATGAACTAGACATTCCCCAAACTGCATCTGGTTTTCTCCAGTATTCACCTTTCTTCTTTCACTGACAGAATTTCCAGGGATGCAACTCTTTGAAAAGATAATTGGTAAGTGTTTGGAAAGAATTCTCTGTCTCAGCTCCAGACAGCCATTGGATAAATGGCAGCCAATAGAGTAAAGAAGGGCAATGTGTGGAACCTTGCAAGACAGGACACAGGAAGAGGACAAATTGCAGAGATGTGAGTTTCTGGAGCTCTTCAAATACACATTTAGTGAGATTAAAAAGGAGATGTCCAGCTTTTTGGAAAATGCAGAGCCTCGAGTTTTCCTTTTAGTGGGGAAGGGGCCAAAAGTGTAAATACATTTAACACAGGTCCAGAAATTTCCTCTCAGGTTATCAGGACTGGCCCAGAAAGACAACATAGAGTCTATCTTTTCACTGCAAGCCTGGATGAAAACTGAGGTTCCATCTTGAACACACGGCTTGGCTTCACTACCTGTGGCGATACTGAAGTGTTGGGAGGTGGCTGGGGTAGAAAGATTACTGTGGGGTACCACGCGCAAACATGGACCTGCTCCTGCAGTGAGTTCCCCAGGACTAAAACAAGGTTCCATGCCAAAGCCTTCTGTGTGGACTTCACTTTTAATGCACACACTTTAGTTAGAAGAAAAGATATATGCAAGGAAGGGCCTGAGAACAGGTTTTATGTGAAGCAGAGCATGGGACACAAGCACACAGTTTGGGGAAGAGGAGTACAAGCAGTATTATGGGGAAAGGCTCAAAGAGAAGGTTAACAGAAGAAAATGGTGCAATCTATCTCATGAGTATAAGGCACTTGTGGTTTCTTCTACCACCCTCTGGCTCTTCATCGCTCTGTCTCTGACTCTTTAAAGATTAGTGGTGACAACCCCCTGCCCTTGCCTCTTTGATCTGGAGATACACATTTTTTTCACACATAGGGCAATATCTACAGCATTACTGTTATCATTTTCTTCCCAGGGCTTGTTTTCAACAAAAAACTCTATATCCTCGCAACTATTCAAGAGAAGAATAACAGAAGCAATAAGTAGTAAGCGTGAGCCAATTTCTCTGGATTGGTTAAATTTGGAGCTGATGATGAGAGTTAGTAGGAGTTTGCGTGAAAATGAGCATTTAGCCTCATACGATATTAGAGGTGCTGATGATTTTATCTCTGTTTTAATCCACTGGACTTTATTTTTTCTAGATGACTGGAAAAAAGTATGTGACCTAAAGTTACCAAGTGTGTAAGAGCAGCTGAGTTTCATTAGGAAACTTCTGGAAGTCACTGCCTGTGAGAGTTCCCTTAGAACTTTAATTCCTATTGGCTCAGAGCATTCCAAAGCAGGATGGCTCCGTGGAGTAGCATGAAGTAACTTGCTCTCTTCCATGTGGGTAAACCATTCCCTTCTTCACTCCTGCTCCCTCCACCTCCAGACTGAACTTCCCTGGAGAGACTAAGGGACAATGGAGTGAAGGAAAATAATGCATGTTTATCACTCTAGGGAATGCTGTGCTTTGGAAAAGGGGCTTGTAGTATCGAGTTAATATTAGATCAGGGATGCCAATGCCTCCAAATGCATCCCACAAACATAGAAGAAATAATTAATGTCAACTTCTTCTCCTGACCCTGGGGCATTGGGTTGAGGTTATCTAAAGACCCTGTACTTTCCAAGTTGCTTAGAATTCCTGCCCATTCCTCTTCCCTTCACCCACTGACTATCTCTGAACTCAAAGGCAGCTCTACTGCTCCACTATTGTTCTGTATACTCTTTCCCTATCAGACTCACCAAAGCTTGGTGCTGTGGCTGTGTGTTTTGCCTAGTCCTCTCTGCCTGCTTCCGGCCTGCACACAGCAGCCCAGCCTTTCAGGGAGCCTCGTGCAGTAAGCCCGTGCACATCTTAACACTAAGCACGGCCCTCCCAACTTGCCTGACCTTCTCCTAGGGCCCTCTCAGGCATTCAAGAACATAGCTGTCCAGAGGTAATCCCAAAGGGGGCTGAAACTGGGACCCTTGGCGGGCAGCCATGCATGAGCTGTCTGAAGGACCCTGGACTCTGCTCGGCAGCCTATGGGGCAGGTGGAGATTTGTTGTATAAGGGTCAAAATGGCAGAGAGTACAGAACAAGGCGAGTCAAGGCACTTCACTATTCTCTTCCTTCTTCACCTCATAAATCAATGACATTCTCCCAAATGAGAAACTTTTCTTAAAGCCAGAATCTGCACATGTGGGTCAAGGACTTGAGATATATCAAAAATATCAGTGGTTTCCAAGCGTTTAATTTCCAATATCAAGAAGAGCCCTTGGAAGATCACTACCTTTGGGGTGGTGCTGCTACTGGTGAAAATTCATGAGAGGGAGGGGAGCCAGAGAAGCCCTTTTCATCCCCCAGATGCTGAAACTGGCTCTTTTCTTTTCTCGGGGCAAGCCATAAGCATCTCCATTACTCCTTCCCCAGGCTGCAAGCTTATTTGTCTCTGACTCACAGGATGACTGTGATTAAATTTCATTTATCCATTCACTTTCCAGCTCTAGAGGTTTCGGGCTTTAGGTAGGCCATAAGCTTCAGCTCCACTAAAGGGTTTTTGAGTAATGTGCACTGACATTGAATCGCAGTAGATTTTCACACATTCATAATTACTCTTCTAAAGCAGCACATATTCACTGTTATCTCCGGGTAAGAGGAGCAGTGTAAAAAACAATGTCATTTCTCTCCTTCTAAGTGATGGCAGCAATCTGTGACCTAGTTTTTTTGAGTACCCTAAATTCCCTTGAGGATGGAGAAAAGAATATAGACTTGAAAGGCTGAAACAAGGATCAAATGAAAAATGAAATCTGTCTCTGCCCCCGGCAGGCCTCCCCACGCTTGAGCAGTACTGTGGGAAAGGGCGGGGTTTGTTCACTGGGCTGGGCCAGGTGGTACCCATACAAATTGGGAAAGAGTTATGAAGAGAGATTATAAGGAATCTTTTTTTTACACTCACTGAATTTATTGTGGTTTTCCATATGCCTTATGGAAGAGTCTGTAGCCTGATTTTTCCTGGTACTCCTAATGCCTCAGCAAATATTTCCATGTCTACCAATAGACTTAAGAGGATGTTTAACTCACATGTCACATTTCAATAATTGACTCCAAATACAATATAACAGAAAAATTGAGTCTCCAGAAGATGCACACATTCATTTAAGATTTTGGTAACGGGATGAATAGTTTCTCCTTGGTCCCTACTGAGCCAGCAATGGAACAGACAGCAACCTCAATGTCATGATGAGTGACCTAACAAACCCAAACGAGACTGAGGTAGGTTCTACACCCCATACTCCCACCATTCAATAGCTCTCCCAACCCACATTTAATGACTGATTTTCCAAACATCTAAATGTGACAGAAAATTTTAGTCTGGCGTCCACATATTATTAGTAACTTCTCCCCAACATATGTTCCCTTGCAAATTAAGCTGCTTCTATAGACATAGAAAATTTTCCTGAGAAATTGGGAGTGCATGGATAAATTAAGTTAGAGAAAGATGGACAAGATAAAATTGGAGAGAGAGAGCACAGAGAGAGAGAGAGGGAGGGAGAGAGCGCAGCTAGTCCAGGGATACTAGTAGCTCTAAGAGGGTACTCTAGCAAGATCTGTCCTTATCTTTCCATTTTGCAGGAGGCCTAGAAAGAAATAATTCCATGAAAGTATAACAGACCGTCAGTCATGAAATCACAGAGCAGCCTTCTGACATCTGATCTAGAGCTATTTTTAATGTAGTGCCTCTATTTATAGGAGCATTTCCACTAGGAACACTAATAGGCCAGAAAATTCTTCAAGCTACAAAGAAGTAAAATAAAAACATACAAGCCTTCAATAAGTGACAGAATAAGAAAGAGATGTTTGTATTCTGTGTAGATTAACACAACTTTGAAGCTTTCCAAAGGTGAAATGGTAGCAAAGACTTCATGAGCCTGTTGATTTATGTTAGTTAAATTTCTGTTGCTAGAACAAAATATCCGAAGCTGTGTGCTTATCAAGAAGCAAAGTTTATTTAGCTTAATAGTTTTAGAAACTGAAAGCCCAATATTTTGGTAGCCTTCTTTCTGGCCTCTGGTAAGGGCTCCCTTGGCTATATCACCATGTGATGGATGGCATCATGGCAGGAGCTCTTGTGAGAGAGGGCAGTCACAAGGTAAGACAGGAAGATAATACAAATGAGGCAGGAAGTGATCACAAGGAGATACAGGAAGCCAGAGTGCATGGAAGACCCATTTTGCTCCTCGTAAAATAATTCACTGTTGAGAGAACTAACTCACTCCGTGAGACCAGCATTAATCTCTTCGAAGGACTATGCTTCCAATGACTTGACCACCTTCTGCTAGGCCCTGAAAACAGGTAGAAAGGAAACAAAGGAATTTTAATTTAAAATTGTACTTTTAAGCAAACTACAGTTTCAGGACCCAAAGTTATCCAAGTTTACGATACCTTTCTTTTTTCCCTCCTAAACATGTTTTTCTCTTCCAGGCTTCTGACGCCTAAATTACTAAGAGTCTTAAAGATATAACTCTGTAAATTGGGCTCATGCTTTTCTTTCAAAGCTACAGATTCATAAATCCCACTGACTGCCAACTTCGAGGAAATAGCACTCTTAACTGAGTACCATATCTCTAAACTAATGGTTTGTGTTCCAACCTAGCCCACAAACTGGTAACCTGACAGACACTAGAAACACACATCCTGATCAGCAGTCTTCAGGACACTTTTCATTCCACATAGATGCCCAACTCCAGATAATGATGCTCCTCACTCCCAAGCATCCACACTGCTTTCTGAGTGTGTACTTTGACTCTGCTTCATAAATGTGCCTATGCCCCTTAATGACATGTCTTAAAGTGCTTTTCTGTAACCAGACTCCCTAAATATTCTTCACAGGGGGCATCAAGTTGAGGTCCCCACTTCCTCTTTGAGGGTGTGGGGAAAAGGCCACGTCCTCTTAAAGGCTCCACAACCTCTTAATCCCAACATATTGGGGACCAAGCTTCCAATACATGAACCTCTGGGAACAAAGCAGATCCAAATTATACAATTATTTCTGCCTCTCTCCACTCAACCTCCCTTTAGTATGGGTGGCTGTCAGTGTGTGCGGATCAACATAGCATGTTCATTCTCTACCGTGTGAGGAAATTCTTTCCTTTTCAACTCGTACCCTGGCAGTGACATTAAGCAAGTTGGGCACACATCTCTGTGTCAGGATCCTGCACATTCATGTTCAGTTGACAATAGAATAAAAGATGCATATTTCTAAAAAACCAGTATATGTACATCCTGAACTAAAAAACAACAGTATTACTCCCATACACTGTGGGAGTCATTCTAAAGAACTGCCTAAAAGGTGAGGAGGATAAAACTAAGAATAAAATGACAGACTGTGTAGGCAACTAGTTATTTCTACTCAAGGTTAATCTCACTACTCCCTTTCCAAACCAAACTTGCTCAGTGTCAGTAAAGCTAATTTGATCTGAGTTGCTATGGAAACAGAGAAAGAAGTTCCCGGAAGTGTAATCATAATTGCTGTCATCCGAAAGGCCAGCAGCTTACTGCTTCAATATCCTCCCATATGTCTGCATTAAGCTGGTGTTAGCAAATGGGTGTCAGAAGTCATTCGCATGCAAATTGCAGAGAGGAAAACTTGCAGTGTTGGAAGTTGCTATACTGAGCTGATTGGACAAAGGACAGATCTTCCATTGTTGTTTTTGGACTCGAATTCTTTTTGCATCGTATGGTCTGGCTGCCTGGAGAAGGATCCAAATGTTACCTCTTCCAGCAGACATAAATCTCAGTATCCTTGTGGGTCACATTAGGAGCCACACATTTCCACGTAATCAGAGTACATAGCTTTATTTTTGGTCTAGTAGTGGGGTTTGAACCCAATGTCTTCACATTGTGTATATTCCCAGCCTTTTTATTTTTTTATTTTTTTTTTTTTTTTACTTTTGAGACAAGGTCTCACTAAGTCATTAAGTCACTCAGGCTAGCTCAAACTTGGAGTCCTCCTGCCTCAGCCTCCTAGAGTGCTCGGATTACAGGTGTACACCACCATGTCTAGCTATAGTTTGGTTTCTTAAGTTTTACAAATACCTGGAAGTCATTGGATACTATGTGGTAAATTCTACTGAAACATTTGTATTTTAGGAGAGGTAGTGGGAGGAAAAATTGCTCATGATTTCAAAATTCAAAGAATCAGGTTGTAACTCAGGGTGAGAACTGGGTTCAATCTCCAGCACAGGCCAAAAAGAAAAAAAAATTCAAAGTATCAATATAGTAAGAACAACAGATCCAAAGGATGACCTTGGAGAGTCTGCTGGGTTTTGCTGCTCTGAGCCCGATCCGTACAGAAGCAGCATTGCCATGAACTAGGAGTCTCTTAGGAATGCAGAGTATTAGACCCTGCCCTGCCCCACTGTATCTACATTCCAACCAGACGCCAGGTGATTTATTTGCACACTGAAGTTCTAGAAGCTCTTGTCCACTTGTTATTTTACAGGTACGTGATGGAAGTCAAAGAGAAGCGACTTGCCCAAGGATTTGATGACGATCAGTCACCGAACCACATCAAGTTTCACTACTTTTGACAGGGAGGCTTTTGTCATTAAACCAGGTAGCTTTTCAGAAGTGGTGGCTGGGCAGTCTGTTGCAAGTTAGCATTCAAGAATTTCTGGCTTTGTCCCTCATTTTACACCATCCCCCACACGGTCCCTTCTCCAAACTCAGATTTGTATGTGTTTCTGGCCCTGGCATGTTCAAATTTGTCAGTCTGAACACCAATGTGTCGGGGGTAGGGGGTGCTGGGGATCAAGCTCAAGGCCTTGTGCTTGCTATGCGAGCATCTACCACTTGAGCTAAATCCCCAACCCCTTGAATACCGATTTGGCGAGTGGGCGAGTGTTCTATCGGATTGTGAAAGCTGCTGGTGAAAGAGTCATTGAAAACTAAAGAACAGATGATTTTCGCCTTTCCTACTTCCTCTTTTCAAATCTCCAACATGGGCCAATGAATAAGTCTTTGCAAATTACTCCAAAGAGGAACGTTACACCCATTTTCTAAAAACTAGAAGCAAGTCTTCTTCCTGATAATTATACGAATCAACAGGCGAGAAGCAACAAGGATATAAAGAGGTGTCAGAAACTTTCTGTCTTCTTGGGGAATACGAAACAAAGTTCTCCCTAAGCTGAAGCACACTCAGACGAGTGTTCGAAATTTCGGATATGAACCAGCTGGGCGTTGGTGAGTGTGGACTGTACTTGCGCCTGCCCCTCTCTTAGTCATCTCTGGTCCACCTCACCCCAAAGAGAAGCCTAGTAAAAGGTGACAGGCACCGTTCTTTCAGATACAAGGGATGGCTGAGAACATAATTATTTCTGGTAACTCTCAAAACCTGGAGTGAATGAACCATTCCTCATTTTTCCAATCTCACTTCTCACATAGATTGCTGTGTTGACTGTTCCAGGCCAGTTAGTCATCACACCATTTATTAATTTTCCTATTTCCTTATTTTTCTCCCAGTCATTTGTTTCTGGTGTTACCTACTACTGCAACAGAAGAAATCATCCCAACTTGTGGCTTAACACAAGAATAGTTGTATTTTCTGTCATGATTTTATGAATTGGCCATATCTCCAGCTGGATATTTCTGTTTCTGCTTCACACGGAGTCTGCTGGGGCTGCAGTCATCTGGGGACTTGACCAACGGGGACATTTGAGAAAGCTCATTCTCTTGCCTCTACAGGGTGGGAAGAGCTGAGTTGGACTTATCTGGATTGTTGGTAGAACTCGTTCTCTCTCTCTCTCTCTCTCTCTCTCTCTCTCTCTCTCTCTCTCTTTCTCTCTGTCTCTCCCTCCCTCCTTCACCCTCTAATCGGCCTCTCCAGATATTCTCTCTATCAAGGTAGGCTTTTTATGTGGGTGTATTAAAGCTCCCAAAACCATAAGAGCAAAACTTTACCACTTTCTTAAAGCTTCCTCAGGCTTGTACCACCTGCCTGTGGTACTTGCATGGCTGTCCCATCTGGCAGCTTGTACCAGTGATGGCACAAACTTATCTAGACACTTCTATCAGTCTCTTTACCAATAAAATTAATAAAAAGCCACTCTATGAGACAGTCATGCATGTACCACCAGTGGTTCAAGCCACCCATCAGTGGGATATGTGAATTACAACTGCATTGTAAACCTGTTTGTTTTAGTTACTTTTTTCTCATTTCTGAGACAAAATGCCCAACACCCAAAGTTAGGGGGGAAAAGGTTTATTTGGCTTACAGTTCATAGAGGTTTCAATCCACAATCAACCGGATCCAAGGCAGAGTGGCATGGCAGACAGGCAGAAGGCAGCAAGGGAAGCAAGGGAAGCTAAAGGAGTCTAGACAAGCCTCCTTCTGTCCCTTACATCTCATCTAGGCTACCTGCCCTTAGGATGGGCAGCACTCCCACCCTTAATCCCAGCACCTTTAATCCTAGCATCATATCCCTGATCCCAGCAGAACTATGCCAAATTGCTTAGTGGACTAATTTAGTAATCACATACTCTCGAGCCAGCCACCTCTGAAAACACCCCACCTGTGACCACATGAGGCTTTGAGGGGACAGCTACACACAAACCACAACACTGTTAGATCCTGAACTGGAATAGTATTACTTTCAACAGTTCTGTTTATTAAAGTCTGTCAAAAGGAAAGCCCAGAGATTATCAACCCCAAGAGTCTCAAAAAGACCTCTGGGAATACCCAATTCCCTTCTTTTGGCCAATCACTGTCTCTTACTTGTTTCAAAACTGGGCGTTCTTAATCTGCAATTCTCCAAGTGGATCTTAAGAAAGCCTGTCAACATCTAAGAAGTATATTTTTACTCATATTTTAAGTCTTCATGCATATGTATACTTTTCTGGAGAAGGAATCCCCAGATTTTGTCAGATTCCCAAGCAATCTATTACCCAAAGATTTCTGCACCGTAAAAATGAGTGAGTTATACCAGGTCCTTTATACCATTTTCTCAATATATATGTGTGGATGTGGGACTTTGGAAGGTATATGTTTGCAGTGCATCTCACGAACTAGTTTTGCAATCCACTAAAGCAAGAGCCATGTTTCTTATTTATTTCAAGACTACAGATTTTAGCAAATAACAGATGTGCCAGAAGATGTGTAGGCTGATTTCCTGTGGAGGACTTATTTGGGCCTTCATGTAAGAAATCATAAGTACAACCATGAGTGGCATTATTCCTGCCATGTAATGTGGTACCCTTTTCAGTAAGAAGCCTTCACTTTTTATTAATTATGCCCCTGAGGCTACAAGGTCAGTGGAACAGATGTTATTATAATATTTTACACTAGGAAAATTGAAGTTTGCATGATCTCTGTCAAGAATGTAGAACTAGCTAGGAAAAGAACTAGGCCTGAAATCTAGTTTTACTGTTTTTGAGTTTCCCAGCTGCATGGCAGGAGCATCTTAAGTGAAGAGAAATGGACACAAGGAGGCTATGTGAAAAGCTTGAAGAGCAAGCGTAATAATACAAGCTTTTAACGTGCATCAGGATTACTTGGAGATCTTATTAAACCATGAAATATTGGTCCCACTAACAAGTTTCTGATTCAGTAAGTGGTCTGGTCCAGGCACCATATTTTGAGAGTCCCATCTATCATCATATATGCTAATAGAAACTTCTTTGAGGCTGTGGTTTCCTTTTTTATTCTAGTCAATGATGTCCAGGATATGGTGGTCACTCATTTCCATAGCTGTATACCCAAAACAGAGTAGTTTGCCCCAAGTAAACAAAAACAACCATATTTACATAATCCCCTTCTCTAGTGAGTGAAGGAGAGGATTCTGGCAGTGAGATGCTACATCAGTCCTCCACTTTCCATTGCCATTAGAAACCTGAGATAGGAGAGGTAAGAGGAAAGGTCAATAAAAGAAAAGTCAACAAAGTGGACCTCCTGGAATGGAGAAGTGAGTATATGTATTATCCACTTACCTTTAACTGGGAATGGTTGACTGCATTGGAACTTGAGAATTATGCTTCTATCGGCTTATTTGGATTTTAATAATAATGTAACAGAATATATCAAGACCTAATTTTCTTCAAAAACTCACTCCAAACATACTTACATACCCGGATACTATTTTGTTACTGGTTTTGCAGAAAGCATAAGTCCTCTTATTTCCTAATAAGCATATTATTTGCATTCTTACCATCTTTCCAGAAATAGGGCTCACGCAATCCTTATCTCTAAATTCCAAAGCTTTCTCAAAAGGTTTATTTGAGGTTGGTAGACAGATAGATGCTTCATTAAGGAAAAGGAGAAAGTAAAATGAACCCAGTGACATGATATTACAGAATCTTCCTTTTCAGCCTTAAAGGTCCTCTCACAGGGCACAGAGCATACTTTGATGGTAATTATTGTCTCTTGCCCCTTTAAAGCCTCAGACGATCTTGAGGTTGTTGAAAGCATTTATCATTTGCATTGGGAAAGGTTAATGTATTCTTTTCAAATATAAGCTCCTGTTTATGCAAACGCATGTCTCTCTCCTGGTAGCCCTGCCAGAGCTCTGGTCCAAGCTTGTTTTTGAAAACTGATGGTCTCAGGTAGATATTAAAGGATTTCTAAGGCAGATTATGCTCTTGTTAATGCAATAGGAAAGACTCTCATGTAGTCAAAATCATCTGGAAGTGAATTTGTCTTCATCAAATAGACATTCAGATTCCTATTAAATGTTCCTACGTGGCTAGAAGAAAGATGATTTTTCCAGATAATTACACAAGCAAGGACTCTTCACCCTTTTATACAGGGTACATAGAACGGCTGGGCGTGTATGGTTGCTTCTTAACAGAACTGTCTGCCAGTTGAGGGTGATTTGTGGGCCTTCCCCACACAAGCCCACAACTAAGAGTCCAGGGATAGAGAGTTGGGACAAAGGAGTCTTCCCTAGATGAAGAAACTGAGGCACGATGGAAGCAAAAGATGGTTTCAAAACATCACAGTTACAGTGTAAAATAGAGCCATGTTCTCATAATTTCTATCTGTTGTCTCTAACAGCAAGAATTTGAGAATGTGGCCATTTTGGGGTAGGTAGTCAAATCCACTCACCTGACCAAATAAGACACCAAGGCTTAGAGAGAGATGAATGCGTAACGCCTGAGAAATCTTGCTAGAAGTAGAGTCTGGATAAGATCTAGCTGTCTTCACTCCTAGTTCTGGGCTTAACCTATACCTGCCTTTTTCTAGACTTGAAAAATTACTATGTGAAAAAGTATTCCCAGTCTGAGAAGGATGATGTTACAAGCAGTCACTCTCACGCTGTGATATTTATCTCAGTGCTGTGGATCACTGTTCTGCTCTGGGCTGGAAGACCTTTGGTTCTCGTGTTTCTCTGTTCCGATCCTCCAGGAGACCTAGCTCTTTTCAACTTTCACCTCCTGTCTTTAGTAACCATCAACTGAGAACAAGTCCCTGAAGGAACTGAGTTGACACCACCAAAGGGGCCAGATGAGAAAACAAAACAAGAAAAGATCGCGAAGAGACCCTCGAAGTCTGTATTTTTTTTCTTTCTATGCTCCGCTCTGTGCTGGAACAAAGGCCTCTGAGAACCCAACACTCCCTCAACACCTAATTCTGACTTCCGCAGGTTTCATCTGCTTATTCTGGGTGCTTGAGCACAGAGTAGGGGTTCTGAGTCCCCACTTCAGACTCAGGAGACCCAGTATCCTTGTTTCTCATCATCCAGTTCTTACATTGAGTAACAAAGCAACAAGGGAACACACCAGTGATTCTGCTTGCACTCAGCGTGAATCTGATTCTTTCTTGTTTGACTCTCTTTCTCAGGACCCAGTTCATTTCCGGAAGCACATCAATTCCAGGAAGTGCAAGAGCCTAGGACAGAGTATTCTCTCTCATCGCCCGCTAATGAGGTAAGTGCAGCAAGTTAAGAGGCAGCCACAGGAATAACAACAAGCGCTTCAGCATGCATTTCCTTTAATTACCCATGTTTGCATTCTTGCCAACCTGAGAGGTATTTCTGTGAGGAAGCAAGGCCTCATTCCTTTCTTCCCTCCCCAACTCTGGACTCCTAAGGAATATCTACAATACTTCCTGCTCTACTGTGGAGAACTTATCATTAATTAAAGCATTTTTCATTGTAGGCACTGTGGAGCCCATCTGCTGTTCTTGCAGGACTCAGAGGACAGCACAGAGGGCTGTATGTGTGCATGTGTGCGTGCGCGTGCGTGTGTGTGTGTGTGTGTGTGTGTGTGTACAGAGTTTAAGCTACATCTCTAGTATTTTGCATCTTAGTGAGAAGGTCAGAGGTCCTGAGGGCACCATCAAATGCCACCTATGGGGCAGTAGAATAAAAGACCTCCTGGTATTTCCATATGTAATCCAACATGTGACACTAAGTTTTTACTAAAACTTAAAAGACACTAAGTTTTTACAAGACATTTAATACCATGTAGATCCTAAAAGTGACATAAGAATAACAAATGACACAGACAATGGCAGAGTCTAGGAATAAAGCTGATCATTTATTAATACTTATGATGTATCAATTGCTTTTTATAATAGGCTGAAACTTTTACAACCTACATATCAGCCCCCGAATATCCCTAACTTCTCCATCTTGTCTCAATATATAAGGATAAATTTGCTTGAATGTCTACCTTAACTCTGGTATATCAAGAAACCCAGAGTCCTTTTCAAGTATCTCCCCAAAATTCCTAGAGTGGTCATAGGTCTACTAATCCTTTACCACTCTGTCTTCTTCTAAATAATTTATTTGATACAGTTTTAAGGTTATTATGAAAGCAGCACAGAGATGTGAAAACAGTGTGTAATCAATTGTATCCAATTTCAACAATCGTCAACTCAAGTTCAAATTTTTAAATTAATATCTTCCAGTTTCTACCATATCTGGATCATTTTTAAAAATTCTTGACATAGTGTTATTCCAACAATCGTATTCAATTGTATCCAATTTCAACAATTGTCAACTCAAGTTCAAATTTTTAAATTAATATCTTCCAGTTTCTACCATATCTGGATAATTTTTAAAAATCCTTGACATAGTGTTATTCTCAGAAATAGCAGTACTGAATTCACAAAAAACTGTTGAGTATGCATGGTGAACAGACTCTAAGGGAACCCTCAAGATGCCTGCTTCCCGGTGTTCACACTCTTGTGTAATCCTCTCCTCCTGAAAGTGGGCAGGAATATGTGACTTCCTTATAGCCAATAGGACGTGGAAAACATGACAGAATGCGCATGGCTAAATAATAAGACTATATTAGCATCTTTCCAGGAGACTCTCTTCCTCTCTGGACTTGAAGGCACAAGCGGCCACGTGGTGAGCAGCCCCATGGACAGGGCAAGATGGCAGGGAACTAAGCGTGGCCTCCCACTGGCTGTCAGCAAGAAACAGAGAGTCTCAGTCCGGCGACCTACAGGGAACTGAATTTTGCCAACAACTGCATGCACTAGAAAGTGGACCCTTCCTCATTCAAGCCTCAGGTGAGACCACAGCCCGGATGGGCACCCTAGTTACAGTCCTGCAGGCAACCCAGCTGAGCCATGGTCAGACTTGACTACATAAATTTGGCAATAAGAAGTGTGTTTATAACCTTTAAGTTTATAACCTTTAAGTTTATGGCAATGTGTTACACAATACTACTTCAGTAATGCAGTATGTGTGATGGTTAATTTCAGGGTTCAACTTGACTAGATTAAGGGATACCTAGATGGCTGGGAGGGCATCATTCCTGGCTATGTCTGTGAGGGCATTTCCAGAAGAGACTCAGTGGACTGAATGAGGAACATCCACCCTTGGTTGTGGGCAGGCACAGTCCAATTAGCTGGGGGCCGAGATAAAACAAAAAGGTAGAGAAACAGTGGATTCAGTCTCTCTCCTGGAGCTAGGACATCTTCTGCTTCCCTTAGACATCAGAACTCCAGGTCCTCCAGTCTTTGTACTCCAGGACTTTCGTTTGTGGCATCCCACGGGCCTCAAGCCTTTGGTCTCAGACCGAGAGTTACAGTATCATCTGAGGCCTTCGGACTTGGACTGAAGCAATCATTGCTTCCTGAATCTCCAGCTGCCAGATGATCACTGTGGGCCTTTTCTGCCTCTGTAATCACATGAGCCGATTGTCTTAACAAATCCCCTTTCTTCTATCTATTTATCTAGCCCTTTCCATTGGGATGCTTGAATAATACATCTCTAAAAGATAAGGATATTTTTCTACTACAATGTCACTACCAGGTCTAAAAATAGCATAGCTCCTTAGTGGGTTTTTTTTTTCTTAATGTTATCAAATACCAATTACTCTCCAAATTTCCACGATTAATTTTCTTTTATAATTGATTTGTGCCAATCAAAATCTTTAAAAGCCCACATATTACATTTAATCATAATGCCTTTTAAGTCTTTCTTAATTTTGAGATTACCTTTCCCTCTTTTTCCTTGACATTTGCGTATTGAATAACTGAGTCATTTATCTGGCAGAGTTTTCCACTTCACTAACCTTACTAACTGCTTCTCGGCGGGATTGTTTAACATGGCCCGTTAGCTGCTCTGTTTCCATTCATTTGACAGTCTGATCCAGCGGACTGATCAGATTCTGGTCTTTTGAAAGGTCTAGATTGCTTCTAAGGTAGCCTTGTGTACTACAGTCTGCATCATACCCTATAGATAGTGGTGACTCACTGGGAAACTCATAAAATCCAGACTCACCTTTGCGTGATGTTAATGTAAGTCAGTGGCTTTGGGAGTTGTCGGTGCTCCACTGGCCTCTCATTTAATGAGTTTAGCTGCCACCGAAGATCACAGCCCAGCTCCATTATTTTATTAAAGTTACAAAATGGTAAGAGACAAATTGTTGCTTTTGATGGTTAGGTTTTTCTTCTGTGCACTGCTCTTCCCTGAATTGCTTTGCTCTGCGCACACCATGCCGGGACCTTCGTTTCTCACAATGATACAGATTCAACATTATGTGTATAACAGACTTCAGTGAGGGTTTGGGGCAAGATTGAGAAGAGGAGTTAAACTGCAGCAGAGTAAAGCAAATAGCTTAAAATTAACAATCAGGCAGCTCTGTTCTGAAAGACCTCTCTGTTACCTTTTCTATTTAAATTCCTGGATCCTGCTAGGGCCTGGGGTGACAAACTTGTCCCAGTTTGCTTAGGACTTTCCTGTGTTAGTCCTGAAAACACAGTGTCCTGGGAAACCCTTCTGTCCTAGGCAAAAAAAAGATGGTTGATTTTCATACCTGGTGCTGATGGCTTCACTCTGATTTAATGCCTTTTTTACTCTATTATTTATCCCCAACTCTTCAAATTCCTCATTTCTTCAGTAAGATCATTTAGCTATCTTCTCACTCTGGCCTATCCAAGGTATATCTAGGGACCTCATCTTCAAACTAATCACATCCATAAAAATCTGCTTCTTAACGAACAAGAGTTATTGCTCACTAATAGAAAATCCCATCTCAGCTACTAGGGATCAAACTCATGACCTCACGCACATTAGGCAAGTGCTCTACCACTGAGTTGTATCCCCAGCTCCTAAACTCAGATTTTAAAGTAATAACTTACTACATTCCTACAAAGTTTGTAACCACCACAGGATAGGGGAATTTGTATTGTTTTACAGAGGAGAAAAATAATACAGGTAACACATTAGAAGAGTGAGAAATAATAGTAGTTTCTAAGAAAGGTGAATATTTCAATGTGAAATAGGAAGTGAAAAGAGATGTTAAGCCAGGCATGGTGGCATGCACCTGTAATCCCAGCCCTGGAAAGGCTGAGACAGGAGAACTGCTATGGGCTCGATGTTACCCTGGGCTACATGGTGAGTTCATGGCCAGCCTGAACTACATAGCGAGACTCTGTCTCAACCCACCCCCCCAAAAAAAAATGGATGGTAAAGGGCCTAGTATACTCTGTTAAAGGATTTGAATGCTACCCTACAGATAATAGTGAATCACTTAAAGATTTCAATTATGGAAGCAACATGATCAAATTTATATTTCAGAAAGGACAATTGGTAGCAATATAGAGGGTAAGCATGAGTTTGGAAGAGTTAGAGTGTCTTAGTTACTTTCTCATTGCTGGGACACAATACCTAATACCCACAAGTTAAAGGAAGAAAGGTTTATTTTAGCTCACAGTTTGTAGATGTTTCAGTCCATAGTTGGCTGGGCACCATTGCAGAGGAGCACATTGGAGGAAACAGTCCATGGCAGGGCAGGCAGGAAGCAGCAATAGTGAGCCTCCCTTCCCCTTTATATTCCATCCAGGCTACAAGCCTACTGGTTGGTGCCACCCACGTGCCAGAGTGGTGCTTCTGTCAACTGATCCCTTATCACACACCTTTAATCCAGTATCAAACACCCATGATCAAGCTACTTCCCAAAAGCACCACCTATGAGCACATGAAGCTTTGGGGGGACATCTAGATACAGGTCACAACATACAGGCAAGAAGACAAGTGAGCAATCTGAAGAAACCAGCCATGTAAGAAAAAGCAGAATGACTATACATTTTATTCTGAAATCTATCCTTTAGGTTATTGATTGCATCCAGGAGCAGGGAATTAATTTAGGTGTCAGGAGCAATCCCTTCACTTCTACAGGGAAATTTGTACCTCCAAGACCTTCTAATGCAGAAGTGATTATCATGAGATAACCTCATAAAGGGCCCACAATAAAAGATCTCCAACCTCCTTATTGTACAATGAGTAGAGCCACCTGGTTGAAAGGAGGGATTTAGCTGAGGTTATAAATTTGAACCAAAAATCTGCTTCCAATTCACCACTTTTTGCACTGGAGCTTTTATCTCCAGCCTCTCAGAAGCTTTAGGAAACAAACAAGCCCACAGTAGAATCAACAGGCAGATGAGTGTGCCCAAGAAAGCCAATGGAGAGGGATTTTGAGGGAGGTCAGGAAAGAAGCTGATGAAGAGCCCCAGGGTTCAATCCTAACTTCACCCAAGATTCATCACTACATCATCTTTACTAAAAGAGGAAGATCTTTAGAAGAAGAAATGAGATTGCAAGTAATAAAGGGGCAATTATATGCCAGCTAATTCCATCTTCCATTTTACTGAGGTTCAAAAACATACTGTGACTTATTCTTGGGTATGGATAATATGATGGCAGAGCTTGGAGTTGGACTTAGAGCTGCACGCACCCAGCATTTTATTTTATTTTATTAATTTTTAATTTTTTTTAGTGCTGGAGATTGAGGCCAGGGCATCACACATTAGGTAAGCACTGTAACACTGAGCTACATTCTCAGTTTCACCCAGCATTCTCTCTGTGTGAACATCCCAAGCTACTCCCTTCTGGTTCAAACCATGAAGAAAAGAAGTACAATTCAGGCCACTCTAATGTGGTTGACATTCAGGTTTCCAAAAGACCTTCAGTATCTCTCTTTCCATGGCCTCTCAACTCCTCACCCAACATGTATGTGCACCTTGAAGACTCCCAGCCAGCTATATTCTGTCTTGAAACACATTTTATAGAAAGAATTTTCTAATTAGGAAAAACTTTAATTCATACCCCAAACACAAATTACTGGGGTCTTTGTCTTCAGAAAAAAATGTCTTAATCCAGTAAATAAATATTCTCTAGTTCCAAATCACTATCATACTATATTACATGATGAAGGGTGCCAAGGGCATTGAAGACCAGATGGTGGATTCTTTGCCTCACCAAACACAGTGTTTATTGTGGATGTTTAAGTACATGGACTCTGGTGTCTGCCAGTTAATAGTTATATAGCCTTGGACAGGTTACTTAAAATCTCTTTACTTTTGTTTCTTCACTTGAAACATAGGAATGATTTTTTTCATAATTACCCATCTTCCTTAGTGCTATTGTAAGGATTAAATGCGATAATCCATGTAAGACACTGTGTGCAAATTCTGGCATATAATAAGCTACAAACAATAGTTATTTCTTCTTGAATGTAATGCACATACAGACAGCTTCTTTTCAATAAGGGCAAGAATCAAAACTGAGTCTCTGTAAAATGATTTATGTTTCTTAGAGAAAGATGTCATGACAATAAATGGAATATATTTTAGTTTAAAGTAGAAAATTTTATAGGAAAACAGAGTTATCCTCCAGGGCTTAGTTCCAAATTCTACATTTTCTCTGAGTATTTTAATCTCTGAAGCTTATTTAGTGTATGGAGTAATTTTCTCCTTTTGGATTCAATGATGTCATCCATCGTTACCATGGTAACAATAGGAGAATTAACTTAAAGTTGGGTCACAGCAGCTAAGATATAGAGGACTCTACTCAAAAATCATGAAAATCCATTAATTTTAAGACTGAAACTCATAGCTGCTTTAAACTTAATCACAAGTCCTGGGAATAGTCTGGAATCATCTTAAATCAAAATATGCCTTCCAAAAGAATATAGAAAAAAATTCTAAACAGCATAAAACTTAAAAATAAAGTTATTTTATCTTTCTGGTACATTTCCTATTCTGATGAATCCCAGGAAAATAATATCTTATAGGCTAGAAACAAATACATAGGTATGGATTCCACTGAGTCAGTGGATACAACTGACTTGTAATGAGTCTCAAACCTTTTCTTTTTCTTTCATTAAAACAAGGCAAATGTACTCATTTTAAGTGGATAACATTGATTCATCGTATTTTTCTCTTCTGTTGTATTACAGAATTATCGAATGTTAAAGTTGGAAGAACACTTCCAACATGACTTTTCAGATTTACCAAAAGACTAGGGGGATAATGTGAGGTTGCCTGGTCCTAGCGTTCAAAGGATTATGGTGAAATTAGACCTCAAGTATGTTGAGCCATAATTTTCTGTTTTTTCTACTGCATTATACTACTTTTACTGGGGGTCTGGCATTTAACCATATTAAGCTTCAAAAAAACTTCTCTCCAGTAAAGAGGTAAAAGATTTTACTGAATTGCTGTTCCAGCTGCCCCTCATCCCAGGGGAAATAAATAGTGATGAGTGGGTGTTGAAAGGATCTCGGGAGTTTCTGAAGATGCTTACGATCTGAGGGAGGCTACTATCCTTGTTATTCCCATTCCATTTACATCCTGCAATTATTTCTTATCCACCCTCTAACTTCTGCTGGCAAGCGCTCCTTCTGGATATCCCATTTCCACGCATTAAAACTCTTCCAAATTTTCTTCCTTCTCTCATTGTATTTTTAAACATCTTGCCAAACAGAGATGTTGGTTAAGAAAGTCCTTCCTGTTCAAAAGAGCTCGAAGGGCTCTTGTTCCCTTCGGGGTTCTCTGCTGCTGAGTCACGGAAACAAGGGTTCAGCCCTGAGGGAACAGAGACCCCAGGAGCCTGCATTCTTGATGGTGTCTCCTACCTGGTTCTGCAAATGGCTTGGCCGATCGAAGGAGACCTCTCTGGGAGTCTCTGTTCTTCATACTGCTAACTGAGTGGAATGAGTAACAAAGCAGGCAAAGGAAGGATTCTGTTCTGTCTCCCCGGAGCTCCCTGTCTGCGCTGGGTTCTGAATGAGCAACTTTTCACATTTGCACGTAGAGCTGACCACAACTTCCCTGATCTCCCACCTGTGATTCCGTGTTTCTTAATTGCACCTGTCCTAATCTATCCAACTCACAGCCATTAAACTAAATTTCACCAAGCCCGGTTTTTCATTCTCTCTCTTTCTTTTTTTGTTTTGTTTTGTTTTTTTGTTTAGTTACTACAATGTTTTTCTGCCCGATTTGATTTAAAAAAAGAAAACCAAAAAACTCCTCCATCTCGGGATATACCCTCTTTTCAAACAAAACCTGCTCACTTGTTCTCCCTTCCTGCCTGGCTCACTGCCAGAGCACACACCTTCGCTCTCATTGTTTCTGCCAACACGTGTGTCTTCCTCCCAAGCCCACGTCCTTGCCTCACTGGCTCTTCCTGCTGTGCAGCTCATTCACACCTGAGAGGAGATGCTGTGCCGCTCCAGGTCCCCGACACAGTCAGCCAAGAGTGCTCCACCTCTCCATCCTCCACGGAGTCCCAGCTGCTGACTCAGGCCTGGGCTGAGGGGCACCCGGACCTCAGCTCTTCACACCTGCTCCTAGGACCTAGCTGCTAGGACTGACCTGTTCTTTTGGTGCTTGCACAGGTCCCAGCTGAGCTGTCCTGCCTCATCTTTTCCCCTTTGCAGACCTCAGCTAATCCCTGGAGCTCTCCTGTCTGTACACAGGGTAATATCCAGCCCGAAGTTTCCCACCCACCTGCCTCTGTGCACCCAAGTAAGACGCTAGCACTAAGTCCTATCAAGTCTGTTAACTTATCTAACATTTATTTTTCACGTTACAAAATGTTTTTATTGGATCATATTTATTATATTTTGCCCCTTTTATTTGTATATGTATTGATACACTTTTATTATATCCTTTTTACCAACCATTTTACCAACATTATTACATTTTAACCTCATAATAACCCTAATCAGAATGTGTTAGTATTTGGATTTTTCATATTGATGCTCAGAGAGATTATGTAAATTCCCCAAGGTTACACAGTCCATGAGTTATAGTGATTTTTTTCCAAATTTGGTCTAAATGCACCTCTCACAAGAAGGCTTTTCCACTCACACCCTGTGACTCATGCTCTCAGTGCGTGCTGTAGTTTCATGGATGTACTGATGGATGCACTTCAAGTGTTTGTGTCTCAACCGTGAAGGATCCTCTGGGACAAGAATCTTTTCAAAGACAAAACAATGCTAATTCCTCAAAGGAGAGTGAGTGCATTCTATAGAAAATGGTGTTGGCTGACTCATTCTTCTTTTGTGCACCCATAGCATGATTTGAGAAGCAGAATGACAGGATGTTTAGAAATAGGGATTAATCCGCAAGGCGGCCTCTTGGCCTGTGAATCAAGCTTCATTATTAAGCAGATACAGTGGCACCCAAGCCGTGCTGACTCGTAATGAGAGGACACTCCGTCCCACAAAGCCCACTGCTCCTTACTCATGACTGCTTGCATGAGAATAGCATTTCACAGCTCACAAACAGGGTCACGTCTCGTCATTCTAGCAAACCTTGAAGTCGGCAGGCATCCCCATCACCATTTAAAGAAAAGGAGCTGGAATTTCTTGCTAGTGAGGTGCTCTTCCACATGGCTGCCTATCCTTGCATGAAAGAAGTCAATGATGCAGGCTCCAGATGGAAGAGGGAAAGCAGCATAAGAAATTTCTCTTTCTGGTAAACAGGTGCAAACTTCTGGATTCCCTAGATGAAAATACTTTTTTTAAAAATGGTAACTGAACCCCAGCCTAACACAGCCTTGATGGAAAGGATACATTATTCTGCAGCCTCCTAAACTCTTCTTCCTATCACATGTGCATCTGCCTTTCCCTGTGTCTTCTGGGCCACAGGAATTATACAGACTGTAGATAAATGACTGAGGACCCCAGGGATCTAGAATGATTCAAATATGCAAAGATGGGGTCTAATTTTAGACTGTGACAGGATAGTGAACAATCTAGGGGTCTCAAGCGCTTCAGACTTGATTGCTGGGTCTGTAGTTTCTTGTTAATTAGCAGGGTTGGCTTAAAGGTCACCCAGAGCAGCCAGCCTCATTCCCTGGAAGAAGGACTGAGGCAGTGAAAATAACTCAAGATATGACTTGCATTTAAAAACTGCATTTTAAAAAACAGACGAAAGCCCTGTGCATCTTTCTGGCAGAGCCTTTAGAAAGGCGTGTCATTTGTCGACACTGCCAGAGAAAAAGAAAATCTGTTTCTTAATTGCAGAAGGGGTGAGTCTCTGCTCACCTGTGAAGGGACAGGCAGGCTATGTGGTTTAAAAATAACCTCCTTACCTTCGTGTTAGTCACAGCCATTCTATCTCTGGTCTTTCTGACCTTTGGAAAAGTTTTCTCCATGAGCCCAAGGACAGCTTCATGGACTGCCACAACCAGGCACCATAGTGGTGGGAACATAATGGTGGGGACTCTATATGCACTAACTCTTCCCTCTAGAGAAAGAGAATCTCCAGGAAGGGAAGCTACAGGGACAAGGAAGGGAAAGCCCCACGGCAACACCTAGCACCAGCCTATTGAGATAGTCGCCCCTGCAGGATGAAATCAGCCCTTGACGAGGATCTGCTTAGCACACTTGGTTAAATCCCTGTTGAGTTCTGGGAACTGTGCCACAAAGTGGGAAAGCAAAAGGAACCAGTCACAGTCACCATTCGCAGATGGCACAATATACTCATAAAACCAGGTACGCACTTTTCAGATAGGATATTGCTGTATGTAAGACCTTTTGAAAGCACAAGAGCAAGAACAGTCAGTTCTCTTGGGGTTGCACAGAGAAGTCAGGAAAGCCTTCATGGGTAAAGATCACCTGAACTTGGCATTAGAGGATTAATAGCAACTGATTTTAGGCACAGAACAGCATGGAGAAGGGACAGTCCAGACAAAAGTGTGAGTAAAGACAAAGACTTGCAGAACATACAAGATAATGAGTGCTTCTGAGCAGCTTCAAGCAGGAGAAGGTGTAGGGTCAGCCTGGCATTTTAGAAAGAGAATTCTGATAGTAGATGTGGGAAATGGAGCAGGAATAAGCAGCCAAACCAAGGGGTGACTACTTAGAAAATTACTTAAGACATGAAGAGAGGAGGTGAAGACCTGACCAGGACAGAGGCCATGGGGATGGGAGGAGGGCTCCCTGCCTCGTTAGAGACTAGATGCTGCTATACAGATGAAATCCTATTATTAAAGTGAACTAAACGTGTGTGTAGTTTGAGATAGCGAAGCACTTTCACCTCTAAGATCTGATAACAATCTTTGCCTGAAACTAGAGTGGTAGGCAGAGAAATTATCTAATGGGGCTATTTTAGAGAGACGTGCTCTGGAGAATCAAATAAAAAAACAAAGAAGGCAAAGGAAGGTAGTGCAGGGCATAGAATATTCCTCCAAAAACAGCCTGCATAGGGATACAAGTAGGGGCAAGGATCCCCGATGATGAGAGGATGGCCGGGGCTTCAGGAGAGCAGAAGGCACATCACAAAACGAAATGAGATAAACATCCAATCTCAGCTATCTACATACGAACCTGCTGCTTTGTCTCCAACATTTAAAAACGAAATTCTTTCTTGGCCTTCTGCTATATGTTACCACTCCATTCCTCAAAAACATTATTGTCTTAGTCGTTTTCTCATTACCAGGACCCACAATTTAAAGGAGGAGCAGTTTATTTTAGTTCCTGGCCCAGAAGTTTCAGTGCCTGGTTGGCATGGCGGAAAGGCCCGCCCTCGAGGAAGGTTGCTTACATTATGGCAGCCAGGAAGCAGACAGTGAAGGGAGGGGCCAAGAGATATACCACGTCATGCCCCCAGCTACCCACCTGTTCCAACCAAACTCATCTCCCAGCAACACACTCAGCTGCTGAACTTACTGAGAGATGAATCCACCTATGAGTACAGTGCCCCATGATACAACCACCCTCCAAAAACCCCACCCCTGAGCTCATGAGAGTTTGGGGGAGCATTATAGATCCAAATATTCTAGATATCATCCCATTCTGTCTTTAAATCACTCTAAAAAGGCTTTCTCCACCACCCCTCCCTAGCAAGTCTCGTCGAAGTGTTCGTATTAGTCACTTTTCCATCACTGGGGTAAAGTACCTGACACCCACAATTTAAAGGAGGAGAGGTTTATTTGGCTCATGGTTTAGTCCATGGTTGGCTGGCTCCAAAACAGAAAGGCATGGCAGAGGGCATGGTGGAGGAAAGCTTCTCAACCCACGGCAGCCAGGAAGCAGAGAGAGAAGGCAGGAACTGGGGATGAAACTACACCTTTCCAGGTGACACCCTGCCATGACCCGCCTCCTCCATTCAGGCCCCACCTCCCAACAGCACCTTCAGCAATGAACCCATCAGTGGATTGCTGATCCAATCACCCTCCAAAAGCCTCACTTCTAAGCATGTGAGACTTTGGGGGAACATTTTAGATCTAAACTATAACGAGCGCATAATCATCTCTAGTACTAAACCTAAAGATTTGTTCTCAGTCTTTATTTCACCTGAAGTATGTGCATCTTTTACACTGTTTACTGCTTCCCCTTCTTTGCTACACTTTCTTCCCTTGGCTTGTAAAAACTGTCACAATTGGTTTTTCTTTTACCCTGCTGGTCTCCCTTGCTGATTCTTCTCCTTACACCCAGCTTCGTCATAATGGAGAAGTCCAGAGCTCAGATCTGGAACATCCTTTCTAATTATATTCACTTCATTGGTGATCCAAAACAATTACTTGTCTTTTACTTTTCTCTATATGTTAAAGATTTTTGAGTATAAAGTTTTTATACCTTCCACATAAACCTCTGTCCTGAATTCTAGACTTGTATATCTACTCAACATCTGGTTTTCTAAATAAATATCTCAAATTCAACATATCAACAACCAATTTCTTAATCTTTTTTCTCTTTCCAAAAACTCAGGTATCTCCACTCTTCCACTTTCTCAATAAAAATTTTCAAAGTTGTTTTTAGTTTTTCTCTCACTGGTTACATCTAACCTACCAGCAATTCCTCTCGATTCTATCTTCAAATTGCAATTAGAATCTAAAATCAGAAAGGCATGGTCGTTTCCTGTTACTGTACTACTCTATTCTTGACCCTCACCATTTTGCACTTAGATTATTATATATTATGGGTTGAATTCTCTTTGGAAGTAGGGTCATTGCAGATATAATCAAGATAAGGTGAGATCATTTGACTGAGACTTTAATTCATATAACTCATTCCTTCATAAGAAGTGTAAATTTGGTAAGCTGGAAATTCATAGCATTTTGCATGTGTTGAGATGTCTTCTCTTTATAGCTCTGTTTGTTGTCAATACATTCTGATTAATCAGGAAATTTAGGGAGCTGGGTTGTGAAAGAAACGGAAGCGGATTTGGCATTAGATCTGTGTTTTGATTGACAGACCTGAAGTTGCGGGTAGCAGCATTGAAAGCTCTTACCATAGTGGAGGGCCATGAAGTACCTGTACAAGAAAGCTAACAACAGTATGAGATTTCCCTGTCCTTCTTCCTATTTCACTTCTAAAGTTTATAGAAAATCATCTTTACCATTTCAACTTTTATATTACTTGATTCACTATTGGTGGAACCTGAGCAAACTATCTCCACTTTAGCTTTTTACTGAAATTCAAAGGTTCATTCTAAGAGAATGTCTGCATGAATGAAAAATTTCATTTAACATCATGTATTACAGATTATCTTTCAACTGTACACTTTACCGGAGAAGGGAGAAAGTTATCCTCGTAAGGAGAAAGAGCAGTGTCAAAGATTCTGGTTTCAGCTCTCTTTCCTACAAATTGTCAATCACAAAATAATTTTTTTAAACCTTTTTTTTTTTTTTTGTGGTGCCGGGGATCGAACTCAGGCCCTTGTGCTTGCAAGGCAAGCACTCTAATCACTGAGCTAAATCCCCAGCCCCAATCACAAAATAATTTTGTCTGCTTGAATTAGGCATCTTTCATCTTATTTGTGAGAAAAAAAGAAAAAAAAATTTTATTTTCTCCCAGTCTTGAGATCACTGCTGACAGTAAAGTCCCTCTTTGGGTCTGGAGTCCTGGCAGATCCTGTGTGTGTGTGGCTCGGGGATGGGAATCAGATGAAGGAGACGAGGAGTACAGCAAAGCAATCAGCTTTGAGGAGCCATCCGAATGGGTGCAGGCATCTTTGAGCTGGATAACCTGTTGCTTTAAATTTAGTTTCTTTTTCTTCTTTAAGGACAAAATGATCCAGTGTGTATGACATAGCCATTACAGGACTTAGCATGCATCACAAGTCTTCAGAATGGTAACAATTATAATTGAAATGACCTTGAAATTGATTTATAATTGCCATTAAATGAGTCACATTAATTAAAGAAGCTAAAGTTGGTCAGAATATTTTTTTTAAATAGATGAGGCTTGTATTTCCTGCATAGGATTTTGCCCAAAGCCTGCATAGGATTTTGACAAGTAGATAGAGGAAAAAAATGTCCCTGTAGGTAGGTGAATCATTACAAACAGTGTTGTAAAAGGAGAGAGGAAAATTAGGTGCACTGGAAAAAAAAACCTGAATGAGTTTGGGGAGAATTAATAAAATCATTATTAGTTAATAGCAGATAACATATTGCATACTTATTGTAATCATCCTTCCAGCTCTCATTCTCCACCCTTCAGCCTAGTAAAAGAACTCCGCTCGTGTATTAAAGAAATACAAACCGTTCCATGCTCTTCAGGGAGAATGACAACACCCTCAACTCCAACAGGAATTACCAGTACAAAAAACGAACAATCAACAATCATGAAACACTTGAATAAACTAAACCTCTTTAAAAAGAGACCAAATTTCACCACACTGAACAACTTAACCCTTTAGAAAGCCAAATAAGTAAAATCAAAAGAGTCTTTATAAAAAACCAACTTTAGAGAGATTGGAGATTAACAGTTAAAAAAGTGAAAGGAAAAGCTCAATAGACAGTTACAGAGTGATCGAGAGACCTAGAACATCAAGTGAGAAAGGTCCCCTAAAATACAACCAAACAAAGAGATGGAAAAAAATAAGATAAAAGTGGAAAGAGCAACCAAACCAGGCAAATTAGACTCCTCACTAGGACTTCTCTAATGGAGCTTTTAGGAAAGAGGAATGTTTTTCTGGGTTTGGACAGGCAGCATGATGAAATCCATAACTGCTCATTGTTGTTTGACCCGCCAAGAAGAAAGATGAAGTCAAGCAAACCAAATGATAATGGAGCAATAAAAAGAGACCCCCTCTTGGAGCAAGAATTCCTGGGTTTATCCTTTACATAATGCAGTAGAAAGTGGGACAGAACATAAGAAATGTTACTTTTAAAGCACTAGAGAAGAGGAAGAACATATCTCTTACCTTTAAGAAAAGAGAAAACAACTGGAAGCATTTTCTAGGTTGCCACCAAAAAAACCTGGGTTTTAAGGGTTCCTATTGGGTTTTAAGGACACCGAGATGAGAGCTCAGAGAGGCCAATTTAGCTGGACTTAATGGAATAGAAAATCAGAAATTAGGAAGATGTGCAAAGCGAAAGCTTCACGAGTTTGCTGACACTTTGGTTCAGTACTGATATCTGCATGTATAAGAAGGAATGTCCCAAAGTTAAGGATGAGCAATAAAAAGCAGACCACCGGATAATTTCCATACTTTACACAAGGCTGTTGTTGGTTCATGTTACCAGCACATAAAGCGCAACAACTTCATAAGACAAGGGACATCAGGTTAGGTCTTTAAAAGATTGTAGTTTTCTAATAGCCTTGATAAATGTAAACCTTTTATGTCCTAAACATGAGATAAGATTAAAAATATCAACAAGAATGAAAATGGACAAAGGGGATTCGGAGGAGGAGGGAGAGAAGCAGGAGAAATGGAAAAGGGATTTAAAAGGTATAAGCTGTATTATGTACATGTACCCATTGTCCAAGATGATTGTAAACTGCATATACTGGAAACATGTGTTAATAAAATATTTTTAAATAAGACAGAAGATCGTGGCTTTATTACTTGTGTTACATTATCCCTAGACCAAAAGGAAGTCTGGATTTGCTCAAACAAAGGCTAGAAGTGACATCAAAGCCAGCATGTTGATACACACCTGTAATCCTAGCACTGAGTGAGGCTGAGGCAAGAAGACTGCAAATTCAAGACCCACTTTTGCAACTCAGCAAGACAGTCTCAAGAAAAAAGAGAAATAAAAGGGCTAGGCATAGAGTTCCCCTGGATTTCATTATCAGTGCCAAAAAAGTAACCTTGAAAAGATTCACATAATGGGCACAGTTAATGAGTCAATCAGTAAACTGGAGGATAGTGTGATGAGATTCTTCCAAAGCTGTATATAATATTTAAAGAATGGAAAGTATGATAGTGTTAGGAAATAAAAGTATAGATCTAAAAATTCCACTTTATCCCAGAATATGAAAAAAAGGAAAATAGAGAGCAGGATATCATACTTTCTTTAACTCTGAGAATGCATCTTCTTTCATGACATGAATTTATCCCTTTAAATAGCAAAAGACTGTGAGGAAATTTCAAAGACATGCATTACACTGTTTGTTTGCTGTTTGTGTGACTTACAATAAAAAGCACCTACAATAAAGAGCAACTTCAAATGTGTAAGAAAGAGGCAAGCGATTCAATTTTAAAAACAAAAAAAATGAACAATTTGCCTAACAAGTAATTTAAATGATAAAAATATAAGACGCTCACTCTCACAAATGATAGAAATATAACTAAATAAAAGGTTACAATTTTCCTCATCACATTTACAAATATTTTAAAAGTGATATAAGAATATCAAGAATTGAAGAGGATTTGAGGAAAATGGCATAGTTAGACACTGCTTAGAGAATACTGATTCACTTTGAAGAATATCTCCATAGAAATTTTTTAATCTGTAGAAATATAGCTACAAGGATGATTGCATGTAATAGTAAAAAGCTATAAAAATAAATATCTCATACAGAATCATTTAACTCCTGATTATGGGATATTATTCAGATGGGAAAAAATGACATGGATAGATCATCATGTAGCAAAATAGAAAGACCTTCTAGATATTTTGTCAAATATAAAATTATACATCACAAAAATTACACAAGCACACACAGAGTTATATCTGTTATAGTTTTTAAATGTGTGTGTAAATGTATGTACTTAAAGATTAATGCTAAAATATACTGGCACAGTTTGGCAGGAGTATGCCAAGACATCCCATTGGTAATGATAACTAAAGGAGAGATGAAGGGGGCTTTCATGTTTTGTTCCATTCGCTGATTAGGAACTTCTCTCCCATGAGGTTCTAGATGAATATAGACTCTCAGGAAACAATAGCAAAGGAAACCCAAAGTATCAAATCATTAGCAGTGCCTATGAACTGGAAACTCCAAATCATATTGCTGAAAAATGGTGTTGGTCTACTTGATCGAAGCTCAAGGCCTCTTTCTCTTCCCCAGCCCAACTCCAGATTTCTAGATAGACACAGAAATAAACCAAAAAGTTAAGAGCGAGTGCCTCAGAACACGGAAGGGATAAAATGGGAAAGATCTCAGTGCTAGTCCCTCCTTCCCGCTCCTGTCTTAACCCAGCTATTTCCACAAGCCAGCTGAAAGGAGAGAGGAAAAAGAAAGGGAAAGAGAGTGAAGTAAGAGCTCTGGGGGGAAACAACAAAGAAACAACAACAACAGCAGCAGCAGCAGAGAAGAAAGCTACACACCCAACTTCACTGTCTCTCTTCTCAAGAGTAAAGCCAGACCACCACAATCTAAGGCTCAGATTAGTATCCCCTCTCTTTGGGTGAGGAATGAGAAGGGAAATGTGAAGAATTTCCCCTGGAGAAGACTAGCTAAGAGTTTGTTCTTTCCCTCAATTCCACATTTCCACACAGGGCTGGCTACATAATTTGCAGAACCTTAGGCAAATGAAAATGCTTCTTGATCAAAAATTGTTAAAAATTCTAGGGTGGCAAGAACAGAAGATTTACCCAAGCCCTGTGAGACTGCATACCCATGAAGGTGGTCCCGTTTTCTTTTAAAACACTGAGCTTTATAGACAAGTCTAGCCAACAGGGATGTGGCTGATGGGGAAAATACATCAAGATCATCCAGGAAGTCTCCGACCCAGAACTGCATCCAAGGCATATTTCTGCTTCTGTGAATCTGTGTTACTCATGATCTCAGCAGGAGCAACATGCTTGAAACAAGCAAGAAATTAAGAAATTTGAATAAAAGGAGGAACTTAGATAAAGGTGTCGCAGAGTTAAGAGAAAGTGAGAAGCCACTGCCGTTCCCAGGACTTCAGGGACAAAGGGAAGCACAGCATATAACTCAGGGACCCTGGTAACTGCGTGTGAGCACCTGAGGAACAAGGGCTGCCTTGGTTGCAGGAAGCCAAGGCCAGTCGGAGGGTCCAGGAGGGGAGCCAGGGCAAAGTACACTCCTGCCCTCCTGGCTGGTGCATCCTGTTGGAGGAATTAAACACCAGAGAGCAAGATGATAAACATAAAGTTCCACCATTAGCGAAACAGCAGAATGGGAAGGCAATCTGGAGGGACCGATGGAAAGCGACCAGTAGGGTGTTGACCCGGAAGCAGTGAATCGAGCAGGACTTGCGGAAGGAACTGGAGCAGAACACCAAAGGAACATGTTGGCCACGCCAGTCATAGACACACAGCACATCCCCTCTCCTACCTCAAATGACTCCGAGGTAGGCTGTGTACCTGAGCTCACCAGGCAGTTTTACAGCAAGCACCGGATGGCACCAGAGGCCAAATACTCTATGCCAATAATGTAAGAGTGCTTCCAAATTAGACAACATCATTTCTTTCCAAGAAAAAAGAACATAGATGAGAGTGCCAGGGGAACATCCCTCTGAGAAAGAGTGAATTCAGAGGACCCTTTAGTGAGCGTGAACTCTTCAAGGAATATTTAAGATGCAAGGACAGCAGAGAGAACCAATACTAGGGGATTTCAGGGAAGAGGAGTCAATTAAGTGATTCCAGGGCCTTGCGATCACTGTGCATCCCGTAAACACGGTCAGGGTTCCACTATGTTGGTAACAGTCTGTGCTGAAAACTCTAAAGTAATTACTTTTGTCCTCACAGGCTTTGTGGCACCCATTTAAATTAAAAAAAAGAAAAAAAAGGTTAAAACAAGAGCTAAATATGTTCCTTTGTCACCATGAAGGCAGCATTCTGCTTGATGACAGCGTGCACGTTCTTGGAGGCTGGTTGATTCAAGCTTTTGGGGGCCAGGTGACAATGGTGGTCAACTGGGACACTCATAAACAGCAATTGTCCAAAGAACTGAGGACAGGAACATTTGAAATCAATATCCCTTGAAAAATAAATCGCAGCTCATTGCGTTCCTATTATAATTTTACTTTGCTCTTGCTTTACCCAGGAAACAGTAATGACAGTTGAAAAGCATGTATTTACTCATTCTTTCCCTCCTGGCATTTTGCTTTGTTGCATTTATTTTACTGCTTTTTTATCTATGGCCCTATGTAGGGTATTTTTATAATAAAAGTCAAGGGGAAACATTTCACTGTAATGTCATCCTCTGCCAATCCACAGAATGCAGCCTTTAAGAGTTGAGATGAGTTTTAGCATCATCGTCCAACCCTCTCTTCCCAGATAAACATAGGAAGAGGCATCCAAGTCTCCAGCGAAGTAAAGTTAGGGACTGGTTCTAAAGACCTACTTGTTCCCCTTCAGCAATTTTTATTTTTTAGTCCAGTTTATTTCAGTCCAATTCAATTCAATTTCTTTTTGCTCAGTTAACATCTAAGGAGTGCCAGGTATGTGCAGGACACTCATTTAATCGTCATCAGAAATTTAATGGTAAATGTAATAATAGAAAAAGTGTGGATTTTGACATCAGAACCATTTCAAGTCCTAGTTAGACCTCTTATGAGCTATGGTATTTTTTGTGCAGTTGTCAGACTGCTCTTCCACTTTGTGCTTGTAAAATTAGACTCCCAACACCTGCCTCTCAGAGCTGTAAAAATGTAATGAGATCATGGATGTAAAATCCCAAGACAATGTTAAAATGATTGTTTTATCTAATCCCCATTTTCCTCCTTTAGAACCTCCATTTTAACCCTCCTCTGTATTCCCAGAGCTCTTTGTAATGTGGTCATTTACGACGTTCATGAAACTGTCCTATAATTATCTATTTCTGTCTGCCAATAGGTCCGTAGCACTTTGATAGGAGGATCATGTATTATGTACTACTGGTGATCAAAAGTGATAAGATATATGAAAGCATTTCATAAACTATAAATGTCCTAAGATGGCAAGCTCCGTATGTCAATGTGACTAAGCTAAACTACCCATCGATTTAACTAGACACTAACCTAGACATTACCGTGAAGCTACTCTGTAAGAGTAGTTTACGTAGTCAATCAGTTGAGTTTAAGTAAAGGAGATTATCCTTAATAATCAGGGCAGGCCTCATCGAATCAGGAGAAAGGCTTTAAGAGACAAACAGAAGTTTCCCAGAGTGAAAGAAATTCTGCCTATGAACAGATGTATTGGCTCCAGGCAGCAGGACTGCCCTACAGATTTAAGACTTGTCTGCCCACAATTATGCAAGCTGGATTCTTGAAATAAGACTCCTCAGATATAGATAAACATATTTCAGAATTTCTGTACATATAGATAATATAGATATGATATGGCGATAGAGATAGAGTTAGAAATAGATGTAGATGTAGATATAGATGTAGACGTAGACAGACATAGATGTAGATGTAGATATCCTACTGGTTCTGTTGCTCAGAACCCCAACTGATACCAATTTACCCTGATTAATAAGCATCACACAAATCTTTACTGCTACTTATTGTGTGTTACTTTATACATCAAATAGAATATAAATCAAATAATATAGGTAAAGTATGTGTGCAGTGCCTGGAACATGATGCATATTGAATAAATGTTAGTTTATGTTGCTATTTGACCATTACTTATTAATATTGTTGGTCTGAGACAATGGAGGATGCCCGTGGTGTCACTTCCGTGACTCACATTTCAGTCTGATGACCACATCTATTGGAGAAGATGCCAGAAAAGAAGATTTGGGGAGGGAGTTACAGTATTCCCTTCCATAAGTATCCGTGTGAACTTTGGGCAATCACTTGAGTCCCCTCTCTGAGTTCCTCAGTGGGGTAGTTGCTGGGCCCATCCTTTTCATTATTGTGAGTCCTCACAAATATATAAGTGTGTAAAAGTACACCACAAATACACACACGTCCAAAACCAGTAACGGTCAAGGAATATTTGTTGAATGAATGTCATATGAATGTTGATTTGAAAAGACTTCCATGAAGTAAAAATGATTTACCCAGTCATCACACAAAGCAAGGCATTCACCCTGACCATGTTCCTCTCGTGACCAAATCAAGGGAATCGTGAAGTTCGAAGAATCCACAAGCAGATGCAAAACCGATACAAAAACTACGCGGTGACACTGTCATATTTATTGATGTCGTTGATGTTGTTGGAAGGGGAAATCAGAAACCACACCGCTGAACATAAGGTTGGGGAGCAAACTGTGCCTTTTACCACTTCTTTTTGAAAAGCAGTTTGCTCTGTGATAGATCTTCACACAGAGAGAGAAAACGATACAGAAAACACAATCCCATAAAGAGAAGATGAAAAGGGTGATTATCATTTCCAAAATCTATTGCAATTATATTCAGTATCTTCTCTGCTAGTTTAAGTAAAATTTATACACTCACACACACAGGCGTGTGTGCTTGCACACTGGCCTACCAAACTAAAAAAGCAATCAGTAGAGTTCTAAGTTAGGTAGCCTTAAATTCTGCAGCATCACGGGCCAGTTATGGAGAAAGCAGGATTAGCAGCAAGGTAATCCCGGAGCTGGAGGCGGACAGAGCATCCACTGTGGGTGTGGCAAGCAGCTCAGCCGTGGCGGCATGCAGTGCGGAAGGCAGGCCCAGGAGGATGCAGGCAAACAGCATCCAGAAGACAGCAAGAGGCACACAGGGCATGCAGGCAGGTGGAGGGTGGCGTGAGGGAGTGGGAAGATGGAAGTGGGGAGTTGAGAGTACAAGGATGAAGGGGGTTGGCATGGTGAAGTCAGTGTAAGCTTCAGCAAGTGTCTCCTGGGAGATGCTCCTGGGAACCTGGAACAAGAGCCTCACCTCTTCCCTGGCCTGAGGGATCAGACTACTCTTCAGGTATTCACTCCTGCTCCACTGTTTCTCCCAGGTACTCATTCTCAGCTACCTACTGGCCTTACTTCATACACACCTCTCCTTAGTCTCACCACCATCCGTAGCCTCAACTATCACCTATACTCTGATTGCTCGCAAGCCTATAGTTTGAGTCCAGATCCACTCCTGAGCCTCAGAAACATCCATCTCCTAAACATGACCGTTGATAAGTCCTCCAGTTGTGTTAAACACACTGCTGCCATTGCTGAATCAGTCCTACTTTTTTTTCACTTGTCTTGCATTTGTGGACAGTATTTGGTCCATGCTATCCATCCAGTTACTTGAGTTTGACTCGTTTCTACCCATTTCAGCTCTCCTACATGTTCACTAGGATGTTTTATCCACCGAGACATTTCTATTGTAACACTTAATGTGGTGACCTACATTATGCATTTGTATCTTTTTCTCCCTCAATAGTCTTTCAAAAATAATGACTTAAGTATATAGGAAGCCTTTAAGGAGCACATGCTATACACATCTGAGTCCATGGTTTGCAAGAGAGCAGATTTAATACAGGACATTTACAAGTTACAACATTCACCCATAAGCCAAATGCAGGAAGAGTGCTGAATGTCTATCTATGCACTGGAGACCCAAAAGACCCAATCAAGGGCTGGAAGCACATGGTTCTGTCTCATGTATGTCCATGTCTGCACTAAATGGCTGAAGAAATCTTTACTGGAGCCAGGATACGATTCTTGCAACAGAGATGAAGACCAGAGCTCCCCCAAAGCAACAGCAGCCATCCTCAGTGACAGCAAGGCCCAGCTCCTCCTGCGACGAGGACACCCGAGTCCCCTTCGGGAGAACCAGCCGCAACAGAACTTCCCCTGGGAAACAGCCGGCCACTATCTTCTACTCCTGTTCTCCTTTCCATTTGCGTCAGCAACAACCCTCAGGTGGATCTTCTGCTCCCAGAACCACCGACTCGGTCCAGCTGGGCGTTCCTGCGCGTGTTGACCCTATCAGTCCACCACAGCCATCATTCTGTTTAGTGTCTTCTACAGGAGCAAAACTAACATCAGCAGCAACTGCGATAGAGTACTGATCTTCTAGGAGCCAGGAGAGATGCAGAAATGTGCAGAAAGTATTTGTCTGCACCACAATATGTGTATCTTAGAAGAATTTTCTTTTGAAGGAAAGGACTGTTGCAAATAGGGGAAAGTTAATTAGGTCAAAGAAAAACATTTCATTCCTGAGAAGAGAACCGGGCCCTCTCCAAGACTGACAGGAGCTCACCCAGCCAATTTTAAGGTTTTGAGGCTCCTAGCATATTAAAAATTCAATATAAGCAAACAGCAGTATAAAATCTTGATATGGCTAAATGCAGCATTTCAAACAAGTTAGCACAAAATAGATAATATCTGTCTGTAAACAGCATATGATCAGATGCCAGGAAAACTCGAGATCTGCTACAAATGGATTTTTTCTCCTCTAACCCACTTGAGAGGCTCCACTGAAGATTATTGTATCTTGTTAAGGAGCAAGATTCTGAGCCTCTTTTTATTTCCCCATTAAAGCTAATTAATACTATAAAAGGAAACTAAATCACATGGCATTTTTTGATATACAGGAATTTTCATTCATACATGTCGAGTATCCTTTATCTAAAATGCTTAGGAACACAAGTGCTTTAGATCTCAAATATTTTCAGCTTTTGCAATATTTCCTTGTCTATAATGAGATATCTTGGAGGTGAGACCCGAGTCTAAACACAAAATTCATATATATTTTATATACATCTTACAACATATCCTGAGGGTAATTTTACACATTATTTATAGTGCACCTGCATTTTGATCTGTCACATGAGATCAGGTGTGGAATCTTCAGTTTGTAGCATCACGTTGTCACTCAAACTGTTTCAGATTTTGGAAACTTCAGGTTAGAGATGCTCATCCTGTAATGACTGTAACAGTCATTCACTGGCTTCTAGCTACCTCCAGAGAATTTTAAAAACTTTTTTTTTAAATGAAACCATATTCCTTTTGTCTTTTACATTGTTGATGATTTTTCAGCACACTTTTGTATGATTTTGCCGATGATGTCTCAGAGTTACTCTTTTTTTTTTTTTTGGTTTTGTTTTTGTTTTTGGTGCCAGGGATCGAACTCAGGGCCTTGTGCTTGCTAGACAAGCATTCTAACCACTGAGCTAAATCCCCATCCCCTCAGAGTTACTCTTAAGGCAATTGTGGGAGGTCAAGTTTGAAACCATCTACTCATTTATTCATTCATCATGCTTTTGACAAGCACCCCTATGATCCAGGACTTTTTAAGTGTGTAGAAACTGCAGACTGGATGGCCCAGGAAGGCCCTCTCTAAGGAAGTAATTTTTAAATGTAATACTGAATAAGGTGAGAGTCTAAAGCACACAGATGAAGAGGATATGTAAGCAGATAGATAGGTAGATAAGTAGATGACTGATTGATATATGATAGATAGATGATTGATAGATCTGATTAAAGATTGGCCCAGTTAGAGAACTCAGAAAGTACGAAGGTCCCGAGTTAGGAGCTACCGTTTGGCATTTTGGGGAAACAACAGTCTGGCACGCCTGGTGTGCAGTGAGCTAGGAAGGGAAGGCAGAATGAGTCAAAATAGTCAGCACACTGCTTGGTAAATTCTGATAAACTTGGAATTTGTTTCAAATGTGTCATGAAGCTGTTTGAGGCTAGAGCAGCAATGAAAGATGATCAGATTTTTATTTCCAAAAATCGTTCTAGCTGCCCTGTAGAAATATCACATGAGTAATAATACTGACTACAGTGATTCGTATTGTCACCAAGCAGCATCCTCCTCATAAATTCTTTAACATCTAAAGTGTAGTTTAAATTCCCTACACTCTCTGTATTAGTTTAGTCTTACTGTGGGGTTCAGTCCTCTCCCTATATGACTTACTAGGTTCCCTCTTCCATAAAAAAATAAAATAAAATAAGTAAAGTTGAACAATTCCTTTACAGTGACACGGAGACAGCCTTATTCCATTCGCTTCCTTGGACTGCAGCGACAAAACACCATAATTTCAAAGCTGAAGCCGCAGACACTATTGTCTCACAGTTCAGGAGACAGAAGTTTGAAATCAAGGTATCAGCAGGGTTGTTTTCTCCTGAGGGCCACAGAGGAAGGATTAGTCCCCAATCCTCTCTCTGGCACATAGGTGGCCGTCTTTTCCCTGTGTGTCCACATTGCTTTCCTGTGTTACTTGTCTCTTCCTCTTCACAGGATGTTCTTTTTGGAGAAACATCAGTCATAGTGTATCGGGTCCAAGCCAATCATCTGACCTTAACTTCACTAAGTATATCTGTAATGATCTATTCTCAAACAAAGTCGCATTCTGAGTTACCAGGGATTAGGAAACTAACATATAAATTAATAGGGCATACAATTTAACTCATAACATTTACAATAGTCAAAGAATGGAGACTTCAGAAAAGAAAGACCTCAATAATGATGCCCTTCAATTATATGTACCTTGAGTTGGAAAAGCCTTGTGTTAGTATTTTTGTGGACTGTGGCCATGAAATCTACCTTTAACAAAATTATAGTAATTTCCATGACATAAGCTCCTACTGATGTCTAGGTCCTGTCCAGTATTTTATATGTATTTTCTCATTTAGGCTCTATACTCTCTATGAAAAAGATATAGTCATCTACATTCTATGGATAAAGAAACTAAAATTCAAAGAATACTGATAACTTGCTCGATGTAATACTGTGGTCACGATAAAATGTTACTGGAAATTTTCACTCATACTGTGATAAAAATTCTTCATTGAGGAAAATTACTGTATAGCCATTACAATAAAAAGTATGAACACCTGGTAGAATCACAGAACAGTTTTGTCAAATAATAGTCAACAAAGAAATACTATACACATAAGGTGTTATCACATTGTTTTCATTTAGATTTCCTGAATGATTAGTGATGTTGAACAAATTTTCACATACTTGCCACCACTTCTGTGTCTTCATTTAAAGAAATATCTGTTTATATCTTTACACCATTTTTTTCTTACTATTGACTTGTTTGGATTCTTTATATAATCTGGATGTTAATCCCTCGCCAGAGCCATAATTGGCAAATATTTTATCTCTTTCTGTAGGTTGTCTCTACACTCTTCTGATTGTTTCCATTACTCTGCAGAAGCATTTTTAGTTTGATATAATCCAACGTGCCTGTCTTTGCTTTTGTTGCCTGTGCTTTTGAAGTTTTATCTAAAAACTTCTTTCCCAGACCAATGGTATGAAGCACTTCAGTATTTTCTTCTAGTAGTTTTATAGTATGGGGCTTTAAATTTAAGTCTGTAATCCATTTTTAATTAATTTTATATATGGTGAGAAGTAAGAATCAAATTTCATTCTTCTACATGTGAATATCCAGTTTTTCCGAACACCACTTATTTGAAAGTCTGTCCTTTCCTCATTGTGTATTCTTGGCACCTTTTTCAAAAATCAGTTGGCTGTACATGTGTGAATTTATTTCTGTGTTCTCTATTCTGTTCTATAGGTTGACATGTCGGTTTTTATGCCAGTAACATGCTATTTTGATTGCTATAGCTTTGTAGTATATTTTGATGCCTCCAGGTTTCTTCTTTCTCTTTAAGATTGTTTTGACTATTCATGATTTTTTGTGGTCCCATACAAATTTTAAGATTCTTATTTCTGTTACTGTGAAGAATGTCATTAATATTTCGATACAAGTGCTGGTGAGAAAGTGGAGAAAACAAAACTCATATACAGTTGGCAGGAATGTATGTCAGTGTAACAATTTTGAAAAGTAGACTGGAGGTTCCTCAAAAATTTTAAAAAAGAGCTACCATGTGATGCAACAATCCCATTATTGGGCATATATATGAAGGAATGGAATCAGTATGTTGAGGAGATACAAGCACTTCTGCATTTATCACAACACTATTCACAAGAGCCAAAACATGGAATCAACCTACACGTCCCAGCAATAGATGAATAAAGAAAATGTGATATGCATATACAATAGAGTACAGTATAACCTTAAAAAGAGTGACGTCCTGACATTTGCAGCCACATGGCTGAAGTTGGAGAACATGCTGTTAATTGAAATAAGCCAGACACAGAAAGATACATATTACATGACACATGTCCAACAAAGAAATAGAATACATGTAAGGTGATATCATGTTGTTTTCATTTAGATTTCCTGAATGATTAATGATGTTGAGCATATTTTCTCATATTTGTTGCCACTTCTGTGTCTTCATTCCACTCATATGTGGAATGTAAAAAACATTGATCTCATCAAACTAGACAATAGAATGGAGGTTAGCAAAGGTTGAGTGGTTAGAAGAAGGGAGTGGAGAGGAGACTTGATCAAAGGATACATAATTACATTAGACATATTTTAAGAGAACTGTTATACAGCATAGTGACTATTGTTAATGGTGATGTATTATTTAGGAATACAGAGCTAATGTCCTCGTCACAAAAATAGCTACATGAAGTAGTATGATTCTTAGTTACTTAGACTTAACAATTCCAAAATATATATGTACTTCAAAACAACATGTTCTACATAATAAAAATGTGTTATCTGTCAATTTAAAGGACAGAATACAAAATTGTAGTATATGTGCTATAGTATCTATGCAAAAGTATCTATATATCTCAGTATACATTGAAAGATATCAGACAGTTTTGATATCTGTTTTGGGTTTGGGGGTAGTATGATTGTAGTATAATTTTCTTCTGTCGTAAATGTTAATATTAACATTTAAAAGTACAACTGGGAGTTTTTAATATCTTAATCCACTTTCCATACTAATTAGAACAAGGATTCAAATGCCAGCATGCATTTCCTCAATGAAATCGTTTTTAACCTTCAAGGATATAAAATTATGTTTAATCTCAGCATCAAAACATTTCATAATGTTATGCTTTCCCCTTTACCCTGACTTCAAGGGCTACTCAGGGAAATCTAAAGGGCTTCAAGGCTGTCTACTCTGTAAATTCTATAAATATTGGAGATCAAGTATCACCTATGAAGTAGACATAAACCACAATTAATTAGATGTGACAGGAAGGACAGTCAGCCATCTGGGCTGGATTATAGTCTTGAAGAACCAAAAGAAGTTGAGCATCAACGCAGGGTCTGCACAGAAAGCTTGCTTCATCTCTTCATCTCCCTCCATCCTTCCTTTCATGTGTCCCTTATAGAGAAGGAGTTTGCAAAGAGACGCAGCAGAGCTTCCAGCCAACTTCATGGATGCTCTCTGAAGGTCTTATTGCCGTCCACTGAATATTCACGGAAATTTCCTGAATATTAATATTTATGACAACTCCCTGGAAAAACGCCCAGTGTGTGACTAGGAAAGAATCACAGAAATTAATTTGCCTTGAGCTGCTACCCATAAGATAAAATTTGCATGCTACAGGGAAAGCTGCAGGAAGTAGGGCTCTGGCAGGAAGCCCAGCCCAACCCTCTGGGTCTGATTCATCTCCCTGTGGGCATATGTTGGTTGTAGTTGATAACGAAGTCTCTTAAAACTGGGTCACCAAACAACCGTGCAGTTATTCAGACCACATCATGCTGGTAAAAAGTCTAGTAAGTGCTAATTTCTCTTTTTCTCACCAAATTGTGTTAATCCAATCAAGAAATTCTCATCTGTAGCTGCAGCAGTCTCTAGTCGCCATAACACGCTTCTGTTGTGAACTGTCCCAGGTTTCTCTATTTCTGAGGGTCCCTAAAACAAATTTCCCAGAAAGATAAGGTTATTCTAAAGTGATGTTTTCTCAGCATTATAGTTGTCCGATTAGCAAGGACTGAAGAACTGATGAAAGAAATAGTACATCTGATAGGTAGGGAATAGAAAAGAGCTTGAAGAATTGAACTACTGAATTTCCAACAAGGATAGAGGAGAAATACTGTCACAGTCTTTCATTCCAGGTTCCTTGAGATGACATATGCTGACACATTCTGCTCCGGAGTCTTATAGAAAACCTTGTTCAATAGATATTTGTGGACTGAAAAACTGAAGTCTCCGTACTTCACCAGAGCCCTAGAACAAGAACTGACCCTAAAGGACTCCTTATGATTTGTAGCATTCAATTGTTACAGTAAATACTCTTTTGATTGGCACTCTTTGATTACTTAGTGTTCAGATTTTGCTTCTCCTATTTTCTGTTCTTACTAAGTTGTTGTTTATTCATGTTTTCCTTCATTTTATGGTATTTTCCACTGGGCCCCCAAACTTAGTATATAAACATAATTTGGTACTTTTATAAGAGATAAGAAATTGCTTTAGTTCATTGGTTGTCTTTTCATGACTTTTCTGTATCTATTTGCAGTAATTTTTCTATTTGAGAATGTTTCTTTCAGTACTCTGGAGGGTCTGGACCATGTAGTATTATTTTTCTGAAAATTTAAACTAGAATTTTCTTTCAGATTTTCAGACCTAATAGATGATATTCAAGTATTTTCTATTCTTAAAGGCTATTTTCCTTTTAGTCATTTGCCATTCTTCTAATTTTACATTCAAAAATGAATCTAGTGGTGATCTGAAAATAATTAACCATGAATATAGCTACTATTTATTGAACATTAACAAGGAGTGATCAAAAAGTCAGTGAATGCTAATTCTGAGTGCCATCCACTGGACAAGTAGTCTCCTATAAATATTACCATATGTCCTCATCCACCTTATTCACCGAATCTGGCATCGTGCGACTTCTGGCTCTTCCTCAAAGTCAAAATGACCATGAAAGGTAAATGTTTTGAATTGATTTGGGACATGAAGCATTCACAACAGCACAACTAAACACGTTTATGAAAGACCTCCTGACCCAGTTCAGAAAGTGGCAAGAACAATGGGATTTGTGTGTTCAAAGTGAGAGGGAGTATTCTGAGAGCAATTAATGCTAATGTGTCTTTACTGTGACAAATTTTTAAAATTTAAACACTGGCTGTAATTTTTGTCACACCTCATACAATATACAAAGCTTTATTCTAAATACTATATTACATATTCAAGTATTTAATCTTTCCGATACTCAGATTTAAAGTTGCTAAATGATTAAGCCATATGCTGCAGCTGTTACCATTGTACTTGAGATTTCGGCCCCGGTTCTTTAAGTTCAAACTCTTAATCACTGCACTGCGCTAACCTTCAGGTGTTTTGGGGCCCTGATTGTCTGTTTGATCTACAAACTCAATGTCCACGTTGTGCGGTTGTCCCTGCACATGACATCTGTGTGGGTTGTGACCTCTGGCTCCGCTGACATGGGCAAACATAGCGTCTGAAAAGTCTGCACCCAAGGCCACACAGAGGGTGAGTTGAAAATTGTTATGTCTGGCATCTCACATGGATCTTGTTTACTTCAGGATGAAAGACAATGTTTTGGGGAGTACATGAAACTCCTAGATTATTGTGGCGCCTCTGTCTAATTTTAAAATCATTTCAATTTTAAAACACAGATGTCTATTGTGGAAATGGAAACTTTACACATATTTTAAACTGAAATACGGAACTCCAAAGACATGTCTTGCTCTCAGCTACTCTCACCTACCCTCCCGGGGGTCCCATTCACTTCCCATGCAGTTAGGGGAATGGAAAAATTTGACACATTTTTGATCTATTTTAAAGTCTTTGCTGTCACACAGTGATATTTGGCTCTTAGTAACCAGTCGATTTCTTTGAAGGAAAAGAGAGTATTTATAAAAGGAAAACCTCTACTGGTAAATTGTGCGCAATTATCACCTTTTCTGAGGCTTTTACTAAGCTACAGTCATAGCAAAGAAACTCCCCATCCATTGGACCCAGCACAGCCTGTTGAAATCTCAAGCTCAGCTTGGAACCTCTCCTGCCGAGATCTTCTTAGGCCAGGCTGAGACATTAACACCTGATCTAGTGAGCACGTGTACAGGACAGTCAGGTGCCTGGAACAAGTGTTAGCAGCCACTGCTGGTTCTTCTGTCCGGTTAGCCTTACCTGGTTTTAGGCAGGAGATACCCTGATGAGTAAACTCTGGAGGCCTGTGTCCTTGCTGCTAATTTCATATGGAGAGTGGTAAGAACCAACATGGTACATCTAAGAGAAAGTGCAAGGCCCGAGAAGTCACACAGACCTACTTAAATTCTAGCTCTACGCTTCAGTTTTCTTTCATCCTTCAGGCAGTTGAATCACTCTTAACTTACGTTTTCCCATCTGTGAAACGGAGATGATGATCCTAATACTTACTTCGTAAAATGACTGGGAATATTAAAGAGGCAAATACATGGAAAAGGCACAGACCAGAGCTGAGCACATAGCCAGTGTCTAATCAGCACCCTTAGTTTCGAAAGATGAGGGAAGATTTTGTAGCCAATCAAGCTGTTTCTAGTTAATTTCTTCTGTCTGCTATGTGAAGAGTAAAACCATCTTTAGCGGGCCGCCGTGCTGTGTTACAAAGCCCTGCCAAAGGCTATGCTGGAGATGCCCAAAGCCAAGAGTGTGGGGCCAGAACACCTCAACTTTAGCTTTAAGGCCTATCAGTTACTTTCTCTTCCAATGCCTCAACTTCATTTCTTACATCTCTGTTTTTGATCCAATTGATTCACCCTAAATCAATTTTTCCTTCTTTCTTTGTATGTGACTTATTTCTCACTCTGGTAACAATACTCCTGATAGTTCTCACGTCTGAAATTGGAGATTTCCCTTTTTGTCACTTCAATGGAAGTCGCATAGTTCGGGACAGAGTGGATTAGAATCCACACTCTGATCTCCAGTAGCTGTGAGATTTTCCATGTTTAATTTCCCTCATTCAATTTCAATTTCTTAATTGATAAAGTAAGAATCAAAGTATTTCATCCACAAGATTAGGGGAACTAAAGTGACATGATTTGGTAAAGTGGCCAACATACACCAAACAGGTGCTTAGAGAAAGTTGGCTATATTCACCTTCGTGACCGTTAAAATATAGTGGAAATTTGTTCTCTTCCAGAGCACATGTCCTGATTATCACTAGTTATCTCTGTGGTCTTCAGCTGTAATGTATTCAATTTGAGAGTGATGGAAAATTTTCATGGATATCGAAGTTTAATTTCAACTCCTGGATTTATTTGCTGTGTATGCCTATGAGAAAGTTTCTCAATTTCTTTGAACCCCAACTTCCATATCTGTTAAAAAAAATTACAAAGAACATACAGATAGTATGAAAATTACATAAGAGAGTACATATAGATATCACATAACATCCTAGATGTTTACGAAAAAGGTTGTCCCTAACAGACATACATTTACACCAAGGGTACTTTTGTGTGCGGGTATATATTAGGCTAAGTCTATCCCAAGTCCTGTGTGAACTGACCCAGAGAGCGTAAGACCCAATTTAGACCCATTTGTGGAAATCGTGACCTCAGGACATATCTGAGGTTTGTCCTGTGAGTTGGTTACTTTGGCTGCTGTGGTCTTACATGATTTTCTTCTGCTGCTCAGGCTCATAGGTGATGCCTTCTGTAGTTGCCAATGCTGATGCCAAATGTGCCAGCTATGTTGCCGGCACCTACTAATATGCCGTCCTTGTAAGGGGCCCTGTGGTTGGTTTCATGAGCACCGAGATGGTGCTGGAGAAGTCACCCCCACTGCTGCTGTAGTCCTGTCAGCACGGTGCGCTGCTGCTGCAGGACCTGGGCTTCCAGTGCACCCTAGAAATTTTGAGGAAGTTGTTCTGTTTTTTCCCCTAGTACAGGGGATAGAACCCAGGGCTTTGGCTCTAGTTTACATCCCCAGCCCCTTTTATTTCTTATTTTGAGACAGAGTCTTGCTAAGCCACTAAGTTACTTGGGCTGGGCTCAAACCTGTGATCCTTCTGTCTCAGCTTCTCAGAGTGCTGGGATTACCGGCATGTGCCACCACACCTGGCTTAGGAACACAATTCTGTTACCCTGATCCTTTTTTTTTTTTTAACCATATCCAATCACTCTAAGACTCAGATGTGACTTTTTAGAGGCTGGGCTGGATTGCAGGACACACTTGTCAGAATAACTCATGTTTTCCAATCCTGGACTTCTGGTTTGAACAAGAAGTAGAAAACACTGCTTCCTACATTTAGAGTTCATTATTTCTAACCTTCACTTTATGGAGGTTCTTGAGCCCCATATAGGAACAGGACTTCTAGTCAGGCCCAACCCATCACCACAACTGGTCTTAATATTAGGTGGTCATAGTTTAGATTCTAGCAAAGACTTTTGATATAATTATATGCGATGAAGCTTGGATGATTTGGACATGGAACGCAAAAACTGAATCTGATAGGAAGAAGTTCAGTATCTAGAAAGTGGACATTGCACTGGAAAGGCTAGAGGTCACACGCAGACCCCCTCTGCTAGAGAAAGGAGGAGTGGAAAATGAGGATATAAGAAAAGAAGGAAGGAAAGAAACCAGGTGTTTTCTTTTTTCTCTTTAGACATTCTACCATATTGTATCTCCTCTATTTTAATCTCTGTTCTTAATGACTAGAAAATCATAAGCTTACCCACTAATAAATATTTCATTTTTGAATTCTGAAATATTATAATTTCCTTTCTTAAGAATTTCTAAATAGAGAAAAAGCAAACCAATTGACATTTCATCACTTTTCTTACTACTACATAATTCAGGGTCCCCATCTGTCCTGAGCATCTAATCTCATTAGGATTTACCTTAGTGCTGAGCAAGTGTTCACTGAGATTAAAGAGCAGTTTGTCTGAGTACTCTTTTTTAATTAGCATCTCTTCCACTATAAATTCTTGATGCCCTCGTCCCAGGAGTGCTTGATAACTCCTCTATGTTTACAGGTTAAAGTGATTCTTTACAAGACTCTCTTTGTCCTTCCTATTTCTCCACAATCACCCCCACCCGACCCCTTCGAACAGTCCCCAACCCATGCACATGTGTACATACACACTTACACACACACACTCTCAAGTGTGCAATCACATGGTGCAGTCTCTACTGGTTATTACAGTTCAGAGAAGAGAGACATCACTGTAATATGAAATAACTGGGGAGAGAGGGACAAAAATACTTGAGGACAGTGTATTTAAGAACATGCGTTGGTGAGGGAGTCAAAGCAAGGACTGGAGGTCAGGAGCTGGGAGGTCTTTGCTGCTAGCATCAGGGTTTAGCTCAGACAGAGTTTGGCCCGGGAGACACTGTACAGTTCCAGCCAGCCATCTCACAGGAACTGCCTGGGTTATTACAGTCCCAGCAAAAGGGGTCTCACCTAGAGGTGTGGCAGAGCAAGGGAGAGAAATATCATAAAGAATGAAGTCAGAGATATGGAAAGCATGAAGACACAGAAAACAGCACTCTTCTCAGCCTGATAGTGTTTCTGAAAATGAGTTCACTCTGATGCAAATGTTGTCATTTGTCCCACTACATCTATCCTCCTTCTCTTCCAGTGAAAAGGCTCTTGATTTTTAGCTATACCCGTGACCATTCAGAATGTACATGGTATTCCCCAGCCTGGATTACTCCAGGTGTAGCCACGTGACTGAGCTCTGGGAAAAAAGATAGAAGTGGGAGTGATGGGGCGACTTCTAGGTTCTACCTAAAAGCCAAGGACATGCTCCGGCCTCCTTTCTTGCTTCCCTCCAGGGAATAAGGATGCGGTGGAGGGCCATTGTGAACTGCAAAGAGGCACCATAGCTCAGCTTTCTGTTTTTCCCAGGATAAAACTGCCAAATTAGCTCAGATGTTTAAGAGTGAGACAAATGAACTTATTTAACTCACTCCAATTTTTTTTTGTTTTTGTGTTCTATTACAGGCTAGAAATTGAACACAGTGCCTCATGCATGCTAGGCAAGCACTCTACCACTGAACTACATCCCAGAGATATTATATCTCTGTTTTGTATGACTGAAGTTGTACTCTAATTAATATATCTTTGTTTCTCACCAGAAGAAACAAGAAGTTAAAGAAGAATTAGGAAAAAACGAGTAAAAATACCTCAGTGGTAAAATAGAAGAGATAAAAGACAGGGACTTCAGATTTCTTCTGTCCCTTACCTGGCCAAATCTATCTTTCATATCTCTAGGTGACCTTTCCAAAGCCCATATCCCAAGCTTATGTGAGATCTTCTTGCCAAACTCTTCAATACTCCTTCCATCCAAAAGGAAAATAGTTCCCCTTTATAGCAACTGCATATGTAGCTACCTCTTGCATTAGAGGAAGAGAAAGCGTGCCTGCCTTACCATTGCACCTCTAACCTCTAACATATGCCTGGTGTGCAGTAGATGCTCAAAAACCATTTGTTGAGTGAATGAATGAGTAAATCAACAAACAAACTAACCTAACGAGATTGATTTTACTAGCTTCATCTTATAGGGGGTAAGGAAACTGAAATGCATCCAGGTTAAGTAATTTTCTTCATTACATTAGATTAGGGTTGAAAGGACTCACCTGTGTATCAAGGACCACTGATATCCAGGCTTGTCTGATTCTAAATCCCATGTCCTTAACACAGTACTTTAGTATGCGCTGCTTGTAAATGGCATTTGGGACATTCCCAGGTCTCTATATTATACAACTTCAGGAACTTCGTTTTTCCAGAATGCACTGTGAATGGAGATTTTGGAGCTACACCGTGCAAGGATCCTGGGCCTCTCACTTCCCAAATCTCCAACACAGTGTTATCCCCATTCCTGAGAACCTCAGTCACATCCAATTCTAGTCTTCTGTCTAGATGTAATTCACATTCCAATCAAAATTCTGTCTGTGCGCACAGATGAGTCCTTTCAACATAGTCTCCTTCCCTAAACTTCCTCTTCTCTGGAAATTGGATTGAAAAGAAGTAGCAAAGAGGAAGTACAAGCAGTTTCTGTTTTACTAGCAGATTGTGTTCTCAAAAGTTATTTAGGTTGTTTTTTTAAATGTACAACCTTTTTATTTTTCATTAAAAAATTAAACTTAGAGAAAGTAGATAGGTTTCCGGGTTAGACCACAGGAGGTCATTTAATACTTAGGCAACATAAATGTCAACACAAGTAGCCTTTGTTTAGGTTCCCAGAAGATGGAAATGTTTCCTACCTGAGGAGAGAAACCCAGATAAATTTTAAGCAAGATGTTTGTAAACATCCTACAACACCGTGTCAGGGATTAGAACAAAGTCTGAACAGACAGTATATCATGTTGTAGAACTACTGTCAAAAAGAATGACTTGTTACCAACATCTCTAAGTGCCAGATCATAATTTTTAAAAGATATTCACCAAAATGCAATTGCTTAGGGCAGGGGGTACAGTTCAATGGCAGAGCATTTGCCTGGCATGCATGAGGCCCTGAATTTAGTCCCCAGCACCACAGGGCAAAACAACAATAAAATGTAACTGATATATCCCAAAAGTTCAATATTACACATAAATGTAGGATTACATTTTATAACAAATTCGACACAGACATTTCATAAGAACGTTACATGGATTTATGATTACCTTTCTATACATTTGCCATTTGCCTTGTATGTCTAATGGTATCTAAAATCATAACAAAGCCAAAATAAACTCTAAATATTCTTGCTAAACCCCATTCTCCCTGGAAAAAAAGCTTTTTTTCTTAAAGTTTTTCGCCTTTCCACAAATGCTGTCATTAGCCATTCTGATTGTTCAAGCTGAAAAATCTAAACTCCACCTTATTTCTCAGATATAGCACCATGTGACCTCTGGCTCTTCCCCAAAGTGAAATTGACCATGAGAGGTAAACAATTTGAATCGTTTCAGGACATCAAGGCAGCCACAAGAGTACAACTAAAAACACTTATGAAGGAGGACTCTTAGATCACGGGCTTCAGAGAAGAGCTGCCCAATAAGTAGAATTTAGCTCTGCCCTGTCCTGTTACGTGGCCATTCCCAAGTCCTCTTGGCATTCCATGTTCTCCCAGCCTAGCCCGAAGAGGTGACAGTTAGACCACCACCTCAAAAAGAAATGATCCTCGTCCTGAGTTCCACTGAGCGTCATCTGCCTTCAGGTCCTATGCTATCCAAGTGCAGGAAATCTACTCATTATTTTAAAATATATGACAGAATCAAATACACCACTGCATTCTAACCATTGAATCATCTTCTAAATTCTAATTGCTCTATTATAATCAACTTTTATAAGTCTGCTTTTGAGGATAACATGATAAACAAACATGTTATCGTAAAACAGCATTTGACAGAAAGGTCCCTAAACAGATTTCCTTACAGCAAACTGTCCTGGTGGCGCCTTATCACAGCTGTCATTTAGCTGCTCTGTGTGTGTGTGACGGGGATAGAACTCAGGGCCTTGCGCTTGCTAGGCAAGCACTCTAACCACTGAGCTAAATCCTAAACCCCAAATACCATTGACATCAAAGGATAGATACCATTTCAGGCAGGTTTTTTTGGGGGGAGGGGGCTGTCTGGGGATCAAACTCAGGGTCTTGTGCTTGCTAGGCATGCACTGGGCTCACACCGATCATTCTACCCTCTTCACACTGATCGTTTCAGGTAGGGTATGGCAGACGGGGGTGGGTCCACAGAGTCCCCAGGGACCCCACCCCTATTTGTAGTACCCCTTTCCCCCACTTGTCCAATCTAACATGAGAAGAAAGAAAAATCCTATTTAACTAATTCCCTACAATCTAATTGTAGTTAAACTTGTTTAAATTGAAAAGTACTATTGGGCTTTTAACTCTTCTAGATGCATTCATGTTTTTAAAGATAATGATCTCCACAGTTACTAAAATCTCAGTAAACAAAACTACTTCTCTAAATTACATAGAAAATTACTTGCATACAGGAGAAACTCATCTAACTAGCTTAGCTCTATTTCAAAGTCTCACCCTGGAATTAATAATTAGCTCTGCTAAATTATTTTTACTGTATTTTTTTAACCTAAGGAATTGTGTTGCCTGTAACCTACTTATGGTGAAGTTTTAGAAATGGATTCTTTTGAGCTACATTACAGGAGCAATGGGTTGCCTTACTCAGCTATTCAACTTATCAGAGATCAACAAATATTTAATTTACAAAGGTGAATTTCATAAAAATTGCTACCAAAAATTCAGTTCTCATTATTTTCTATTAATACTAAAGGCTTTTCTGGTCAGCATGATACCAAAAACAAGTTTCATTAGTGAAAATATTGACATTTTTATTCACTTACCTGAGAGCAAACATGATGTAAACAAGTGCATTGATGGAAACTGATTATCAAAACATGTTGATTGGGGCTGGGAATTTAGCTCAGTGGTTAGAGTGCTTGCCTTGCAAGAACAAGGCCCTGAGTTCGATTCCCAGCACCAAAAAAAAAAAAAAAAAAGTTGATTGCCAGTAATATTCTAGAGATACTTCCTCCCCTGTATAAAAGCAAATGTGAGAACCTACTGAGCCCTGGAGCTTGCGCCATTAGGAATAGTAGCTGAAGCTTTTTCTTTCAATGGCACTATGTTAAGCTATTTTTTAAAAAATATTCTAATTGCCCAATGCCAACTGTAATCCTGACTCAAGAATATTGTTATTGTGGTCAAATCATCTAAAAGAACAAAGGTTGGATCTTGAATGGGTTTACTAAATAGGTTTTATGAGCTATTGTGTTTGCTTTCTCATAAATCTTCACTTAATAGAGTAAGCAGAGATATTTAAGACCTGTTCTCTTTTGTTTTCATTATAATATAGTAGCAAGATTATTGCACATAGTTAATCTCAACCTCATCTAATCATTAATGCCCAACATTTATGGTCAAATTGACTTTACTTAGGTAAGTAAGCAACATATAGAGCTTATAAGTAGTTTACATTTATCCTCACACCCTAACATTGTATCAGTGACAGTACTGAACAGCATTGAGGTTTCACCAAATATCTCAGTCTCTCTCAAGCAGGCTGTAGGGCCATATGATAATCTGCAAATGTGAGACTGTATATAAAGGGACAATAATCGAGAAGCCAGTGAGGGACCGCAGAAGGGAGTGTAATTATTCTGTTTTATAAGTGGAACAAAGCCAGGACAGAGACAAATCACTTGAGAACAGGTTCTCTCTGTATATGGTCATGGTGGGGGATGCTGCTAAGCTAGGAGCAAGTGATACAAATACTAATGCGCATGAGACTGGTCAGATGAATGGACATTTCAAAAGTTACATTTCAGTCATACACAGGCACTTGTTCAATCTGCGTCTCTGGAGCACCCATCCAGGTATGCCGGGGCTGCTTCTTCCAAAAGAAGAGGGATATCAGATTGTTGTGTGTTTTCTAAATGGCTAAGAATAGATACACACACACACACACACACACTACTGATGCTGACAAATATATGTGGAAGTTTAGAAGACCCCTTTGCTACTGCAGATTTAAAACCAAGGAAAACAAAGAACTTCACCAAGCTTTAAGGTAGTTAACCAATTCCCCGCTCACCATCTCTGCCTGCCTGCCACTCCCCATCCCTCTACCATGACAAGATTTTCATACCGTGAGGCATTCATGAAAGTAGACAATACCTTCTGCAATTATTTCTGTACTTTATTACACAAGCACTCTCTCTGTGGAGGCTCAGAATCACAATGTCTACTGATAAAGTGGAAAATGTGAATTCATACCAATTCACCCAGATGATTTGATACAAGGAAGTTTAGAATCAGAGCTTCTGGGGATGGCTAGGGACTTGCCTTTGATTTTTTTCTCAAAGACTCCAGGCTGAGTTAGTCATCCTTCTCTCTCTTAGTCCCTGTCCCCAGAGAAAGAAAACAAAGCCACACAAGGGTTACTCTTGTGGGCCTTGGCAAATGATCCTCCATCTGAGTGCTCCACAGAGCAAGACCAATACCATGGATCCCCATTTGGCAGACAGAGAGATAAAAGTGAGGAGAGAGGTGGGAGGAGGGGTGTGTGGCAGTGGGGAGAGAACAGAGTCTGTGGAAAGCTGTAGAAGTTCTGCTGCCAGACAGTGGACAGTTGGACTCAGCTCATGTGGCACATTCCCTTCGCACAGGAGGATGACCCAAGGGGGACTTTAAATATATGACTTTTACAAAAATGTGATGAAACCGTATGGAGGGCATCTAGAAAATTCTGTTTATCCTAAACAGCTGGGTTTTTAATGGACTTTTGGGGTACTGCATTGAAACTCAAATATTTGGTATCAAATATTTAGACAAAGTTTTAAAAATACAAAAATCAGTCTTACAGTTTATAATGACTGGATTGGCCTAGTAACAGGCACATCTTAAACTTTCACCATTGGTGAAATGGAAAATAATATTTTTATATGAAAGGAACAAGAGGACGCAGATTAAATTTTGCATCAGAGCTTGTTTTTACTAACTAGCCACAGGGCATTATCCAGGCTGTCATAGGCAAGAAGGAATATGTAAGATGAAATTCCTTGATGATCAAGGGAAACGTTACATACGGTTAGAGGTAGTCCGTGAATTTCAGAACGGTCCCTAAAGCAAGCAGAACATGAACTATGTCCTAGGCAATCGTGAACTGGGCACAATGGGAAGAAGGACAAAGAGGAAAACAAGAGACAGAGGGTATCTTAGGTAAGTTGTGGAAAGTTCAACAAAAAAGTAAGACATAGACCAATCTGAGGACTCATATGTCCTATTCAGAGTTTCAGACATTGATAGGAAAAGAGGAACAATCAAAAGGATGTGAGTAAGAAAATGACACCTCAGATTTATATTTTCGTTGATCATTTGGGTTGCAGAATGGAAGACATGTATTTTCAATTCATTAGAAAAGCATTTAAGGCAGAAGAATTATTACAGTCTATTTACTGTTTAACAGACTATATAATTGTGTGTGTTCTCACACATACCTGGGCCCATGTAAAATCTATTAAGTTGATAGTTTGTTAACAATGAATAATAAAAAGAGTCTATGATGCAGTCAGGCATGATTATCTCCATCTAACTGCTGAGAAAACCAAGGTTTAAGAGATTAATGACTTTCCCAAGATCATATAAACAATGATGGTCAGGTCTGCAGATTAATCTCTTCATTTCTATTCTTGTATTTTTCTATGACTCTGTATTTTAAATATGAAGTCTTCTAATAAACCCTGCTGAATTCTTTAAACTTTATAGGATCAAGATATCAGTTGGGGATCACTTTGTCTTATCACATGCTATGTTTGCAATGTGGTTTGTTCCCCAAAAGTTCATGTGCTAGAAGCTTAGTCTCTGTGTTAATCAGCTTTCCTATTACTGAGACACGATACCTGACATCCACAATTTAAAGGAGGAGAGGCTTAATTTGACTCATGGTATCAGGAGATTCAGTCCATGGTGGGCTGGCACTAAAGCAGAAACATCATGGTGGAACAAAACTACTTAGTTCACAGTTGCTAGAAGCAGAGTAGGGAAACAGTGCCAGACAGGAAGGGGCAAGACATCAGATATAAACCCCAAAGTCACATCTTCATGTGGCTTTGGACACCAGACATACCCAGAAGTGCTCCACCAATCCTCTGGGAATATCCCAAAGCCAATTGAGTGGATGCTCCACCTTAACTGCCACAGTCAACTTTCAGAGGCACAGTCTAGTGAGCCTAGTGGGAGGTGATTAGGTATTGGATTAGCCTGATGAATGGATTAAAGTGTTTCTAAAGAGACTCGGTCAGTTTCCTCAAGACTAGTTAGGTCTGGCAAGAGGAAGTTAGGTCTCATGGAACTGGTTTAATTCTCTCTCTCTCTCTCTCTCTCTCTCTCTCTATATATATATATATATATATATATATCTCATTATATATAATCTCATAATATATATATGAGATACATTCCTTCCTCACATACTCACTTCCTGTTCCTCCTTCTTTGCTATAATATAATGAAACATTATGTAGTCCTTCGCCTCAAAATCAGCAGATGCTGGTGCCACACTCCTAGGATTTCCTAGATTCCAGAACTGTGAGCCAAAGTAAACTTCACTTCTTTATAATGTACTCAGGCTAGTATTTTGCTATACCAATATAAAGTAGACGAAGACATCATAGGAAAAAATGAACAGGAAACACATGAGGTTTCCTGCATCCACAGGCAGAAGGAAGAGGAGTCCCCACACCTTTGTGCATTCTGCGCGTGTATCTGCAACATCTTTGCCCTTCAAATATTTTCCTGTCCTCCCTCCATCCCCACATCATGAAGTCATCACTTTGTGCAGGAAGCCTTCCTAGATCCCCAGTGCTGGAAAAGCCTACTTCCTCTGTATTCTAATAATCGGCCAATGTCAAGTTTGTCTTAACACACCCTGTTGTGTATGTCTGTTTAGGACTCTGCCTTTCTCCGCTAAATTGAGCTGCGCAGTTTACTTCTTTTAGGCCTATATCCTCAATCTTGGCACAAGCCTTGGCACACTTTAAGTACTCAAGAATTATGTCTTAATTTGAATTTAGTGAATAACATTTACTGAAGGAGCTGCACATACCTATCAAGGTCAGGAGCAAAATCTCCTCCCTAGAAAAAGAATCCCTGCACCCTCCACCAATCCTATCTCTCCTAAACTCCAGTCTACTCTGTGTGATCTATCACCAGGAACTGTCTGAAATGCTTCTTCTTATCTCACAAAGCCACAGTGAAACCTAGTTCACTTAACCAAATGGTATTTTTTGTCCTTCTATTTTTCCTCCCAACTTTTTTTCCTTCTATTTACTAAGCTAGCGGCAGCGAGAAAAGAAAAATGACTCTGCTCTCTATTTAGATATTTGATATTTAACGTATTTAGATAGAGATAGCTATAAATTGCTAGCTAGGCACTGTTTGAATATCTAGTACCTGTTTGTTCTATTTTAGATTCCATTATAGCAGAGAAAAGAGAACAAACACACATTGCACATATAGACAGACTTAAGGTTTAAATTTGGTTTTTTCGTGACAGTGTTTGAGCTATTATCAGCATTAATCAGTGAAAGAAATGTGGTTGGCACCAAGAAAACTGGAAATTAGCAGCAATCTTCAGAATTCAGTGCAACCAGGATGAGTTGAGCTCTGGTTCTGACCTGAGCAACCTGCTCTGTGGGCCTAAAACAGGTGCGTGCTGCTTTATGCCTCAGTTTTATCACCTGTAAAAGGACCAATTAAAGCTAGATAAGACCTGGAATAACCCAAATCTACATATTTCTCCCAGGAGTTACCCCAATATCTACACAGTTCTCTTTTCATTAAATTATTCAGTTGAATCTCATCTTTAATGATCTCTATTAGAGACACACATTCTCCCTTCCTGAAAATGTTCTGACACTCCCTCTGATATCAAGGTGCTATGACAATCTTTGCCTTTTTTCCTTTATGAAACCAAACATTCATATTTCACAGATAATCTAATTTATTCTGTGCTCAATTACATCCTAACCAGGGATGAACTAGCCACGTTTTGAAGAATACCATCCCAAAGTTGTAAATCAAATTGATTATTGCTCTAAGGGGAAAGAAAAAAGATCATTTGAAATAATTGTCTCTGTTAGTGCATTTAAAATATTTGATTTTCGAAATAGGTTTGATTTGTGACATTTGATTTGCGCACTCATACGGAGAAACACATGAAATGTAGTCTAACGCTAACTTCTCAGGGTTGTTGGAAATTTCCATTCCTGAATGATAAGCAGATTTTCCATATACTCTTCCAGAGCTGAATAGATATTAAGCAGCTGAAAAACTTTCCTTCAGGCCTAGACTTCTATTACTCAAAAATGTTCTTTGGCCTTCCATTATCAAAATGAAGAGCAACTTCTCAACTCGCTCTCTGCCATCTGCTCTTAACCTACTTTCCACATGTATCTTCCCCTCAGGCCTTTTCTATTAAATTGAAATAATCCTTATTTTCCATTCTCTTGCACACCCTGTACTTTCCCAGCTCCCATCTTTATTCACATGCTACTCCCTCCCCAAGTGCTTCTTGTCCTTAATTTTGCACACATTTAAATGGCATAATGTATATCACTGGAGTTAGTCCCTCCACTTTCTGGATTAACATAATAATGTTCTCAATAAAGGATGAGTCTTAGTACACTCATTAATTCATCTTTGTCCATTGTTTTGTGGATGCTTGAGCTGCTGACTAAATTCGAATGTTATGATTTAGATCTAGGTCATCCCCCAAAATGCTAATGTGCTCAGAGGTGGGACTCTCGGAAGGTGATTGGATCAGGGAGACACTAACTAATTTACTGCTATGTGTGCTGTTAGGAGGTGGGGCTGAATCAGAAGAGGGAGGTCACTACAGTCATTACCTGGAAGGGTTTATCTCCCTCCCTGGCTCCTCCTTTCTCTCTCTGCTTTCTGGCCACCATGACATGAGCAGCATTCATCTGCCCAACCCTTCCACTATTCTCTTCAGCCCTGGAGCCAGCCAGCTATGGACTGAATCCTCTAAAAACCGTGAGCCCAACTAAATTTCTCCTGTAGGTTTCGGGTGTCACATATTATGTCCCAGTGATGAGAAAGTGACTGAATCATCTCACTTAGGGTGAAGGAGGGCAGAGCAGCTACATAATTTATAGGTGCAATGCAAAATGAAAATACAGGCTCTTTTTTTAATTATTAAGAATGTCAAAACTGTGACAGCGATGTATTATAAGCATGGGCCCCTTCTAAGCCCACAGTGGTATGTGACTGCACAGATCGCATCCCTATAAAGGTAGAGCTGAGTAAGACACGAACTTTATGAGCTTCCCTGACCTAATCTAGCTTATTGTTTGGGTTGGGTGACAGGTAAGTAAAAACAAGCCCTGGGTAATACAGTAAGTGCAGCGGAATGTTTCTCACAGGATTGTGGGGGAGTATGATGACAGGGTAGAGATGGAGGGTGGGAGGGAGGCAAGAAATTAGATGGAAAGATGAAAACACAGCTTAGCTGGTGAAATTGGAATTGGAAAGAATAAGAATACAGTAACAGAAGGGTAGCTCAGAAATGAAATAGCCTGGAGCAGGGGGACAGAAACCTGACATAAACATGTCCAAATCATACTCATCCCTTAAGACCCGAACTTTCTACCATGAATCATGATCTAAAAAAATGTGTACTCTGGGGGCTGGGGGTTTAGCTTGGCGGTAGAGTCCTTGCCTAGCAAGTGCAAGGCCCTGAGTTTGATCCCAGCACCACAAAACAAAAACAAAAACAACAACAACAACAAAAAACAAGTACACTTTGACCTAATACATGCATTGAAAGAAAATTTCTAAAAATGTGTGCGGTTTATTTTCTCTTGTATATTCTTAAATATGTTTAAACCCACATCTGAAACACCCTACTTTATGGACTATTTTGAATGTCGCCTTCTTGGCAAGCCTCCCCAATCCCCTCAGTCTTCAGCCGCTCAGGCTCCTGCAGTGATCTCACTGGATGCTGTGTCTTTCAGTGCCCATGGCAAGCGTGCATCTGCTGTTGTATCTTGAAGGCAACTTCAGATGCTTTGTACCTACTAGGGTCCCATAAATGTGTATTAAGAGACAGTGCAAGAAGTCCACTGGCTTTCTCCATCCTCATATTGATCGTCCTTAGGACCACTAGGATGTCTTGCTCTCATTTCCCATCCGTTTCAGTAACTTCTTCTTGCTCAAGGATCGAAGGTGCATGCTCAATGTACTTGGTTACTGATATCAATTCATCTTGATCTTGTTTCTTCTTCTCATTGCTTTTCTATTAACCTAAAGTCAAAATCTGGCTATAGAATCCTAAGACAGCTTGCTGTCAAAACAATGTCGATAATGGCGCTTTTTTATTAAAGAGAAATTGTTCTCAACAAAACTTTCAGGTTTCTTCAATATTTACTGAGGAATTTAAGTAAATTTTGTTTTGTAACCACCAAGTTTCAAGGCTTTTTCTCATATATTTTATTATGAAAACCTTAAATCCACCTGTGAATCAAGTATCATTATTATTAGATCAGTTCCCATTTTATAAACCCAGACTTAACCGTGTCTGATTCAAAGGTCACTCTTTCTCTGTGATGTTGACCAAATTAAAATAATGACAGATTGTATCCATTGATTCACATTTGACTAACAAACGGCTGGCTGAACAAGCCAGCAATGTGACTCTGAGCATGAGTTGTGCATTTACCAAGAAATCTTGTGGCGAACAGCAGCTCTTTACTCTCTGGGTCTTGTGTGAGACCTGATTTCTAGCCTCCCCTGCTAGCTTGTCATTGATTGCCTTGCTCTGATATTTTGTCATGGCCATTGGGTCATTTCCAAACGTGTGCTGGATATGTCACGTCAGATTGTAAAGGCCAGCCGTTCCATTTCTGTCACCCATTTGTTGCTTTATAGAGTTTGTTCTGTTTTATCTCTTCTTTAGTGACAAGAACAAGAAAATTCTTCTGTGTTTTATTGGGAGACCTGAAAAAGTTTTAACCAAACTTAGAATAAAGTTCAGAATTTTTCAGGGATTTTTTTTTCCCAGCTATTCCCACTTCTGGAGGAAGCAGAACCGCTGTCCACTACAGAGGCCAAGTCTGCACAACTGTGGGTCTGCAGAGGCAGAAGTACCTCTTCGGTGTCTCTGCCTCACCTAAATACTTGAGGAAGAGATATCCTACAGAGTAAACCTGGGGTAATAAAAAAAATATATATTATAAGTAGGCAAGAACATGGGGCTCATTTCTAATCTATAACAAGAGAATTTGCATAAGAAGACAGCACGGTGAGGTGGAAGGAGCTTGAACTGGGAAGCAGGAGGCCTGGTTTCAACAACAGTAGAACAAGACATTATGTGTGAATGTGCTTTGTGATATGGAAAAGCAGCACCATCAGAGAGAATTGTGGCTTAGTTTTGACTATACTACATGCTGGATTGTAACTGGAGGAATCAGCTGGTTTAACTCTCTCATCTGGGGAAGGCTCAAAGAAGGAAGCTGCCTAAAAGGTTCCAGCTGCCCATGCCCAAACCAGAATTTCAGCTCACACTTTCTGGTAGTAGATTCAAGACAAGTAATAATACATATGCCCCTAGACATTAGTTATGCGTAGCTCACAAGATAAAGGCCACACCTTTTCCATTAAGCTGAGAACCCCTGTTAAAACGAAAATTCCACTCACTGAATTCAGTGTAACTATCCTTACAGATAATTAAGGCTCCAAGTCTAAGTGAACCCGACATTAGCGAGGCCAATCCCATGCTCCCAGATGAGAATCCATCTACCTCCTCAGGTGACCAAGATTTACATGGATCCATGTTTTCCATGATTTGTCTAGTTTGGAAGGTGCATCCCTGTCCCGCCTACCAATGTTCTACTAATGCCCTATGACAGTTGCATTTAATTGGCAACATGATTGGCTTGAAAGCTCCCTAGGGGGTTAGTAAAGCACCCTTCTGGGGTGTCTGGGTGGGTCATTGAGGTATAACTTCGGGGTTCCTGGTACTGTTCCCCTGCTCCACTTCATGCTGTCCATAAGCTAAGCAGCTTTGCTCCACTATGCCCTTCCACTGTGATGTCCTTGCCTTGGAACCAGCCAAGCATGGACTGAATTTCCCCAAAGCTGTGAATCAAGTTAAACCTCTCCTCCTTTAAATTGTGTATGTTGTTCCAGCAACAGGAAGGCTGACTAACACATGCCCAAACTTTGTATTTCTTCCTAGCCTCCAGTGTCTTGCCTCAACAGATAACAATCCCAATGTAGAAGAGCTCCACAGGGGTCCATGATTACTTCCAGTGTTAGAATCTGCAGGAAGACCAAGGAAGCTTCTTTCTTCCACAGTAACTGCTTCTTTCATAGTCTGATTTAAGCTCAGTTCACAGGATCTGTAACAAGCCTCACGTGGAGCCCAGGTTAGCTTCAGGAATGTGTGACCGGTGCCCACACACAGAAAAGCCCTCAACTTGGTTTAATGCTCTGCTGTCTTAAAATTGTGATAGTTTTTTAAACAAGAGGCCCTCAAGTTTCCATTTACACTGGACTGCACAAATTATTTGGGTGGTCCTACATGGAGTTGGACCTATCAGATATTCTGAATGCCACACATAACCTTGTCTTCCCTCTGTTCTTCCACATCTTCACCTCCTAAAAACAACTGGATGTGTGTGGGTTGTGCCTGGGATTTGGAAGGGGATAATTACACCAAGTTCTTCTATTTCCTTTCTCCTGTGACTTAGGAGCCTGCAAACAAATGGGTTTCTGTAATGGGAAATAGTCAGAAAGGGCACTAACTATTCATCTTGGACTAAAAATGAATTATTGATGTTATATGTTCTCAATAATTTATCACATTCAGTGTAACTCGTAGATTCTAATTCAGATAGAATGTCTGAGTGTCTGTTACTTGTCCTGTTTTTCACACAAATTTCTGATTCATTTGAACTTCATTAAAGTTCCAGTTACAAACACAATTTATTCATTCAACAAGTGTATGTGGCAAGCGTTTTTCTAGATTTCTGGAGATAAAGTATTGGGCAAAAGAGACAAAGTCAAAAGAAACAAAATCAATATTAAAAAAAAAAGATAGCTTTTGTCTATACCAATAATGAACTATCTGAGAAAGAAATCAGGAAAACAATTCCATAATTCCATTCACAATAACTTTAGAATGAAATAAATAAAACCTCTAGGAATCAATCTAACCAAGGAAGTGAAAGATGTCGAAAGCGAAAAGTAGAGAACACTGAGGAAGAAGTTGAAGAAGACAGGAGAAGATCAAAAGACTTATGAATGCTGATAGATTGGCAGAATTAATATTGTTAAAATGGCCATATTATCAAAAGCACTGTAGATTCAATGCAAACTCCTTCAAAATCCTAATGACATTTTCACAAAACTGGAAAAAAAAAAAAAAAAAACCTACTAAAGTACTTATGGAAACACAAAAGACCCAGAATAGCCAGAGCAATCCTAAGCAAGATGAGAAGGGCTGGAAGCATCACAATACCTGATTTTTTTCTTTTTTAATTAAGAGAAGACAATTTATTTAGAGCACAATTTACTTAAAAGTGGGGGAAAAGGGGAAAGGGAAATAATAGATAGCTACTTGACCAGTAGGGAGCATTCGAAAGTGAAATACTCGTGGGCCGTTTGTTGTAGCCCCTTTTTATTGAGATTTTTCCCTTGGGTCGGCCCTTGGAATCTGATTGGCTCTTGGGCTTGTCTGTCACCTCTGCCTCGATTTCCCTCAGCCCTGTAACCTTTGTCTTTTGGCAGAGGGCAAGCTTATGGGCAGTACCTTAGAACCAGATAATGCAAATGTAAGAGTCAAAAGGGAGAGTTTGTTTTCTTTATGTTACTCAGATTACCTGGGGCCTTCCTGGAACTAGTCTCTTTGCCTTTGTCTCCTTAACTGTTGGAATGTAGCTGCTTTTATGTTTAATGTCTGAGGAGGCCTTTACCCTATCTTTTCCCTACCTATGGGGACCCCTGTCCCTACATTCCCCACTCTGAGAAAAACATCCAACTTCTGTTGGGGAACTGGGCGAAGACCAATCTGGTTTCTTTGAGCTGAAAGGGGTCCTAGTTGGGGAGCAGTGGCTAGGAATCTTTAGCAGGGAGGTGTTCTTCCAATGGGCCTCGGTAGAAGATGTCTGGCAGCTTTGTAATGGGTTTCATCTGTATGACCACTTGAGGTTTGGCAGCTTCTAGGCAAAGAAAAAAAGGAAGTTTTACGAAAAGATTAAAAACATGTATGACTAAAGCCTGAGCAACAGGATGGAAAGGTAGACCGGGTAAGGACCCATGTTAGATATGGTCTAATAACATTTGTAGCTAGCTGGCCCTTAGGATTTTTAGCAGGGGTCAGTGATTGGAGAATTTCCCTGTATTTCTGGCTTAAATTATTATTTATATCTCTAGCTATGTCCTCTTATTGTTGGATGTTCAAGACCAAGTTAAGTTGAGACCCTTGTCAATCATGATTTATTTTCCCAAAACGTCAAGGTCAGTCAAGTCTCCTCAGGCATTCCTTTTTGGGGCTATGATCAGAACCTCTTAGCTCTTAGTTCATCCTCTGTGAAATGTGTCATCTGCCAGGATGGGTCACAGTCTGTGCTAGACCACATGGTGCTCCTTGGAGACATGGGAAGAGTTTTCCCATTAGCGAGCCTCCTTCTACAGGATGCGCACTGGCTGACTCTTGTTTGACCTCAGGGGCCTAACAATCTCCTTGCTCAGGTTGTGTGACTCACCAAGGTTGTCTTATAGTAAGGCCCCCTTATGTCCTGGGTTCTTATTGACCTCGGAAGGCCAGGGCCAAAATATTGCCTGTCTTCTTAGCCCAGTTACCTTTTAGTTTTGGTCCCCCAAACCTTAGCTGTTGAACACCCAGCAAGAGAAGATAAGTTACATTTGTTGGTATAGTGGGAGCAGTTAATTTTATAACTTTGTCTAGATATCTTAGTCTATCATATAGCTTTAAATCAAAGAGCCAGTTAAGCATGTGTGGGCTGAACAGTAAGACCAGCAAAACTATTATTGATATGGCCAACAATTGTTTCTATTAGGAAGAACTAGTGATGGCCTCCCACAAAGAGGGTAAAGAAAAGGTCTAGGAAGCTTCAAAATCTGACATAGCATTAACCTGTCATCTACATCTTGAACAACCATCAGGGTTTTAGTAGAAGAATCAGAAATGTTCACACAACATTCAGCTTTCATAATCATACAAGCTCTTCCTTGTGCTATTGTTAGGATGTCTAAATCTTGGGTCTCTTTTAAGAAGTTGGTAAAGGGGCCTGGCCAGCATCTTTAAGATCTGAGAAGAGAAGCTGACTGAGGCAGAAATCTGTGTCAATAAAGTACAGAGATTGGACACGAATGAATGTACAGGCACCATGGCCCCATTAATGAGGTGCAGGTCTTGAACCAGTCTCTATTTAGTAGGCGCCTTTGACTGATGATGACTATTACAGGGGCCGACAGCCTCTCATAAGAGTCTATAAGTAGGAAAGTAGTCTTTAGAAAAGCTAACAATTATCTTAGAACAATTTTGTCAAAACTAGTTCTTGAAACAGGCAACAATTATAAACTTTTACAGGAAGAAAAGAAAACTTGAGATCAATGACCATATAGCATTCTAGCATGACAATCATGATGATCTCATTTTTGAACCACATCTAAATGTCCCATCTTAGTGCAGAATAGCTCTAGTCAGTTACCATATCTAATTATAAGATATTAAATCACCTGTAGAAACCTATTACTTAATTTGTTATCTTTTAATAAGACATTATTAATGCTTAACCTTTAATTTTTAGTGTGACATTGTCTGGACTGTTTAGTACCTGAGTATCTCTAAGTGTCATGACACATATAACACATTATATAAGCTTTGGAGAGAAAAGAAGAAAATTATCATTTGTATGGTGGTCTCAGGTTGGCTTGACATGTACCTCTTTTTACAAGTAGCTAGAACACAAGAGAAAGGCTGATAAATGAGTTTAGATGGAAAAAAAACTTATAGCCGTGAACAATCTTAGTTTTGCATTTTTAAAAACCTGAACAATACCTGATTTTAAATTATACCACAAAGCCATAGTAACAAAAAGAGCACAAAAATTAAACACATAGACCAGCGGAATAGAAGAGAAGGCACAGAACCAAACCCATGCAACTACAGCTGAATGCTGCTGAGCAACGCAGCCAAATACACGTGTTAGAAAAAAGACAACCTTTTAACAAACGCTGTTGGGAAACTAGGATAGTTATATGTAAAAGATTGAAACTAGATCCCTATTGCTCATCCCCTACAAAAAATCAGTTCAAAATAGATCAAAGACCTGAAACATTGAAACTTCTAGAAGAAAACAATGAAGAAACACTTGAAAGCATAAACTTAGGCAGAGACTTCCTGCACAGAATTCCAGTAGCACAGAATATAACCACAAGAATCAACAAACGGGCCAAACATGGCAGCGAATGCCTGTGATCCCAGCACTCAGAAGGCTGAGGCAGGAGGATCGCTGCAAGTTCGAGGCCAGCCTGGGCTATGTAGTGAATTCAAGGCCAACCTGAACTATATAGCGAGACCTGGTCTCAAAGAACCAGAAAAAAAGAAAAAAAAAAGAATCAATAAATGGAACTAGCGCAAATTTAAAAGTTTCTGCAAAGCAAGGGAAACAATGAACAGAGTGAAGAGACAGCCTGTCGAATGGAAGAGAATCTTTGCCAGATACTCTTCTGACAGATGATTAATATCTAGGATATAGGGCTGGGGATTTAGCTCAGTGGTTAGAGTGTTTGCCTTGCAAGCACAAGGCACTGAGTTTGATCCCCAGCATCAAAAAAAAAAAATCTAGGATATAGTTAAAGAACTCAAAAACTTAACACACACACACACACACACAAATAGCCCAGTCAACAAATGGGCAAATAAATTGAACACTTCTCTAGAAATATTAATGACCAACAAGTATATGAAAAAAAATGCTCAACATCTTTAACCATTAGGGAAATACAAATCAAAACCATAAGAAGAGATAAAATTGTTAACAATTATTTAGTCTCCAAGGGCTTTTGCTAGACACGCAAGATTATAAAACTCAAAAGACATTCTGTACTCAATGGATAAAACAGATGAAAATCGTGAAAGATATATAGATCCACAAGCACCAGAGTAGAGATACTCATTAGTGATCAAAAGGAGCATTTCCAAGGAAAGAGAAAGGAAAAGAGTAACCAATTAGTTCTATAACTAGACAGAAAAATCACCAATCCCTGTGGATATGCGTGATTGAAAAAAAGGTATGCGGTGTATGCTGGTGTTGAATTTTCAATAAACAAATGAACCATGAAAATATGCCTTTATGTAAATTTAGGTTAGAAATGCTCCTGCCTAAAGACAATTTATGGATTTGATTAAGTAGAGAGATAATTCAGTAGATGGCAGTGCTAAGAACAGCAAGCAGAAAACACTGAATATAAATAAGTCACTAGCCTGTTTTCAGAAAACATGATTCATCTGTATGAAAAAACAGAGAGGTTGGGGATTCAACACCAAAAAGTGCATGAAATTTGGGTTTAACTGGCAAACTGTGTTATTATGGGACTGTGCAAGATTAGCTGGAAAGTGAATGAGATGCAAAACTGCCCCATTTCACAAATCCAGAGCACATCACTTATCTGAACTTTCTATGTGAGTGGCAGACAGTGCAATGTAAACAATACATCTTGGTGAGTGCAGCGTAGCATTGGTAACCAGGAGCGAGCAAGTCTGAGACTGTCATGCTGGGGCATCCTGGGATTAGCTACTTACTAGTAAAATTTAGCTATTCACTCTATATTTATTGCACCTCATACATACAGATCACAGACCCTTCTAATCCCAGGATGCCCCAAAACCTCCTCTCAGGAGCAAGCAAGTAGTGAGACAACAGATCAGCTAAGGCAAATCATCATCCTGGATTTGCTCTCTTCATGCCTCATCAGTGCCCCAGTCTGCGTTGAACTGAATGCAGTCTTTCCACATCCAGTAGCTGGAAATTTGTAAGTCGAATTATAATTAATCATTTGTCCTCGGCCCCAGAGCCACTCTTTCGAAGCCTAACGCTCAGGACCATGCAAACCAAGAACTTACAGAAGCCGGTCTTTCCACTCATTGCTCTCTCAGAAACTGCCTGCTGTAGTTGCTTGGTTCATCTGTGGGTTTAGTTGGCTTGTTTTTTATTACTTGGGGGAGATTAAGATGATGGTAGTTATTGATGAAGGAAAACCAACCTGTGAACTCAGTACCACCTAAGTAAACACCTTCACCGGGACTTTTAAGCCTAGCAACCCAATAACCGTGTTTGGCGATTTAGTCCCTTTTAAAATGTTTTGTATTTACAGTTTCTCACACCAGAGAAACAATGCAGTATTTATACATATGTGTCTGATTTATTTCACTTAAGAAATATGTTCTCATATTTAAGTATGGTCTCAAGATGCATCCATTTACCTAGAAATATCTCAAGCTTATCATTCTTTATGACACAGTAGTACTCCATTGTATTAAAAAAATTTTCTTTATCCATTCATTAGTTGATGGGCATTTGGGCTGTTTAAAAGATTTAACTATTACAAATTATGCTGCTATAAACATGGGTGTGCACATATCACTGTGGTACGATGCTTTTAATTCTTTTGGGAAGATACCAAGAAGGGGAATACCTGGGTCAAGTGGAACCTCTAGTCCTAGTTTTTGAGGACTCTCCACGCTGATTTCTAAGGGAGGAAATTATTCAAATGGGAAGGGGAACAAGGGAGGAGGAATGGGCCAGGGGGAAGGAACAGAGGGACAAGATAAATAAGGAACAGAAGGAAAATATGGAAACAAAGGAGGGAGGAGGGGGGTGAAGGGAGGGAAGGGGAATGGGAAAAAAAAGAAGCAGCAAGATATATCATGTACAGGTACAAATTCCCTATGATGAATGTTACCATTATGTGTATCTAAAATGTACCATTAAAATAAATTTTTTAAATGTTTTATAAAATCTAAAGCACTTCATCACTATTATTATTATTAACTAGAGTGCAATGAAATCTTTCTAGAATGTCTTAAAGGCATATTAATAATGAAAATTACACACACACACACACACACACACACATACACACACACCCCACCAGAAGGACATCAAAGGGTAAGGCAATTTTTAGAGAGCAAGAAAAAAAAAATCCAGGACTAATTTCCAGCTGGTGAAACTTGGGCTCTTAAGAGGGTGACATTGCTGCTAAAATTTCAAAGCCAATGACCAGCAATGTCAAAAGGAAAGGGCAACACTGTGAGAAAGGTCACCGTGGGTCTCAGGAAGATGGCGCATGATCCTCCGGGACAAGCTGCTGCTGGGATGGTACAGATGCATAAGCAACATCACATTGCAAGTGACAAAGACTTTTCACAGAAATTGATTTAGTGTGAAATAAAAGCTCCATCTGTCAACCAGAAAGCCAACCAGGTGGAAGGTGTTACTTGCAGACACAGGATATGGCCTGTGTGTCTGAGACCGAGAGAAGGTAAGAACATTAAATTGGGGAAGGAGTTACTAGAGACAATGGCTGAGAACAAATAAAAACATACATTAAAGCCTAAAGTTAGCTAGTCTTCCCAGCTTGTGAAGGTCTAAGTCACTGATGACAAACCTTTTAGAGCTTTCAATGATGCAAACTGTACGCTGTGGCACGCTTGCCCTAGGTTCACCACCACTGATCAAAGTAGAAATGTCTGTGTTCTTTGGAATCACAAACCACAGAAAAAGTTTTTCATGTTGTTTTAGTTTTTAATCCTTCTGGAAAGACATGCACAATAATATCAACTTAGTAAGACAGCCTTGAAGCAAGTGCTTCTAAATTATTCTAATTCCTTATTCTTCCCATTCACTTGCTGATATTGTCTCACCCGCCACAACCTAAGTGCCCATTTATCAATGTATTTTGAAGTAAAAGGGAGCAGTGTCTACTCATTGTCCAGCGTGAATTGAAAGTAACAGCCTCCCCTGTTATCTTTCACTAGGTCTAAAACAACCACCACAAATAAACCCAAAATAACTCTGCTGGCTTTGGCAGCTATTTTGTCACTGTCCTTGGTTGTAGTTGGAATGCAGATGCTTGTACTTGATCCTTCTGGACCTTGTTCTGCTCAGCACAGACACACAATGAAGTCAGCTATGAAGAGGCAACTCTGAAAATTCTGCTTATAAATTTGCCAGAATGTGTCCTGGGTTTATCCCTTCAATATACAGCCCAGAATAAACAGCCTTTTCTTTAGACATAATTTAAATCATGTATGCACCAAAGAAGCGAAAGGACATTTGATTCAAGGGGACCAGAATTTAACTGCCTCTTTTACAAGCCACACTTTGATTCTTTTGAAGCATCTTCCTTCCTTCTGTGAGTGAATCACAGTTATTTCGAAGAGAATTTTGCCACTGCCCCACAACTATTTTTGTTTGGCACCTGTACTTGGTTGCCCTTGTTTTCTGCCTAATCTATACTTCTTAGTGCACACATGTAATTTAAAATAAAACATGGTATGGTCTGTAGAAATAACAGAGACTTGATAAGCAGAGTCTGTCCTCCTTCCATTTGCCAGCTCTGTACCTTTGTGCAAATTACTTAATTTCATGGCCTCAATTTCTTATTGTAAAATGGAGGTGAAAGAAATCTTACAGGATCTTTGGGAAGATACTAGAGTATCTGGTTAAAGAAACTTCCCATGTTCAGTATGATGGATAAAAATTTTAATATGCAAATTTATGAGTGTTCAAATGAAAATTTATTTTTCTATAATTTAAAGTCTATATATGCTCCCCTGGCCTGCCGAGAGGCAGAAACTTGTTCACTTTGGTAGCCAGCACAATCCCCAACTTCCTCAGGTTTTGTCTGACTTCTAGGGAGAGACTGTGTGCAGCTAAACAATGAGTTTGTGAGTAGATTAGTAGGGGCAAGCAGAAGAGAAGAGAAGCACAGGTCTAGAGTATTCCTATGTAAGCAGACACACTTCTATTGATTTTTTTGCCCAATCAGTCATGACCAGTGTCCTCTCAAATCAGTCCAATGCTCCCCTTGAAGTGGATGTGCTGTGGCTCCCATGTTCACAGGAGCCATGGAAACCAGCTGGTGCTACCCACAGCCTGGCACAAAAATTCATGCCTCACTCTGACTTAATTTTTCACTCCCACATTGTGATGATAAATGGTGGTTTTTAGAGCCTTTCAGGCGATCACGCTAGATATTCTGCTCAGCTCCCTCTATTCTGGAATCTTATGTCCCTGGTGTCCACCCAAGAGTGAAGCTATGATGGGTCCTCTCTGCAAGTGGATCTTCCACCTGAGAAACCAGAGTGCCTACTTCGTTCTTGCTTCCTCTGAGGCTTTCGTCTCCTTCCTCCCAGCCCACTGCCTTCTCTATTCCAATAAACCTTATGCAGTCTGGAGCATGCGGAACTCACCTGACTTATCTCACATTTTTATATTGCCTGTGCTGTGTATCTTCTCAGACTCCAGGGTTATGAACTCATGGTCTTTCTCTTCTCCTAGTATAGTAGTTGTTAAAGCTTGTGATCTAACTGCCCAAATTAAGAAAGAATTAGAAGATAACTAGAAATACTTGGAGATAAAGAAACTCACAATACTTCAAAATACTATCCTACTATGTTACTTTTAAATAATATTATTAATAAAAGAACTGTGAAAGCTTTCTAGAATTCCCAGCAAGGAGCAATGCATGGATAACTATAGTTCTTCACAAGAAAGGAATAACAAAAATGGGGAAAATTTTATGGAATGTTAAAATAGGGAAAATCCTGGAGATCATTAGTTCATACTTTGGTTGCAAATCTTTTAACACCAAAAACATCTCTTAAAAGTCTTTTATTTCTATGAAGTGTACACTTTGATTTGAAACTTATCTGATCATATATATATATAAGATCTATTCCTTTATTTCTTCATTATTTATTGATAAATCTGGACTGCTATTAGTTCTTTAATTCAGCATGAAGCAGCCTTTTAAGGCTGAATGTAGACTATGCATGAGAAGGAATACTGATGGAAGTAGATGGACCAGGAGGGAGATTGACTCCTGTTTACATACTGACCACTCCATGCACCTTTGTAGGTACCTATCTTCCCAGCCTTCTACAGATAGCACTGAATCTTCCTGCTCTTGTCTCACAGCTTGAGACTTTAACTTTGGTGTATGTTGTAGGTCTTTCTATAACTACCCACTTGGCTGCACCCCTAGTCCTCTTCCCTGACTTGCTCTCTTGGGTTGTCCCTAACAGCTAGAACACTTCATATCCTGATCCACATTCTTCCCCAGCCTGGATTCTGGAGGACCAAGGTCCAGCTCTTGACATGGTAAATCCATAATGTTCCTACTTTGATGATACATAGTAGGCAAGACTCAGCCTCAGAATAATTTATTTACTTAATATCTCCCTTCTTGGCACCAGGGACCAATTTTGTGGATGACAGTTATTCCACAGAAGGTGGGGAGGGAAAGATGGTTTCAGGATTAGATTTTCATAAGGAGTACAATCCTAGATACCTTGCATGTTCAATTCACAGTATGGTTTGGGCTCCTATAAAAATCTGAGGCCCTGATGATCCAACTGATTGGTAACATGAGCAATGGCGAGCAGCTATAAATATAGGTGAAGATAGTTCTTCACTTGTTCACCCACCACTCAACTCCTGCTGTGTGGCCATATGGGGACCCTGTTAAAGAACATTCCTCTCAATAAAAGCAGAATATGTATTTTTCTCAAGTACACTCAGAACATCATCCAAGACAGATCATTAAGTTAGGCCGTGAAACAGGTCCCCAAAAATTTAAAAGGACTAATATCAAACAAAATCTAATCTGACCACAATGGAATGAAATAAATCAATAACAGAAATAAGTTTTGGAAATTTGTAATACTTGAAAATTAAACAACACACTCTTAACTAACCGAAAGATCAAAGAAAACATCATAAGGCAATTTCGAAAGCCACACACATCATTTTCAGATATGTTTTTCAGAGCTGAAGTACATGGTCGTAACTGTGAGGCATATAGAGGCATCGTTATTCTGAAAAGCCATTCTAAATATTGCAGTTTATGTTATTGTGGGGAAACAAGGGCTTAGAAATTGGGGAGCATGTTATCATTCTCTGCCATACAGCATTGTCCTGGGGGCCGAATATAATAACATGTGGGTGAGACCTTTGCCACTCCTAAGCCATCGTACAAATGCGAGTCATCACTGCTCAGCAGGTGTGCTTGGCAGGGAAGCCAGCCATCTCCGAGGCTGACTCAACCTTTAATTGAACAAACACTAAGAAAAATAGTTTGTTGAATTGAATTCAATGTTTACTGGCCAAGATTTCAAATCCAGCGCAAACGCAGAGAGAACTTCTCCTCCAAATTGATTAGCGAATTGTCTTTTGCTTCCGAAAAGCTGCCCTGACACCCAGGTTCTCTGGTCACTGCCTTGTTGGGAGCAGAGTCCCTCTGTGGCAACTACAACTGCGGGCACTGTCAGGCACCGGGGGTCATGAATGGTCTTTCTCTCCAACAGCTTTGTCCTTATTGAACATTACCATGATTCCTGATTCTTCTAGAAGCCTTTTGTGTAATTTCCCTTGTGTGAAAGAGAAGCAATGAACACGGCTGTCCTAGAATTGAGCAAATAAAAGTCCTTCGCCTTGATTTATAAGTGCAGGTGGAGACTGGAGTACTTGCAGGGTCTCACCCTAACCCATGCCCTCAAATTGAAGTAAACCAGCCATAAAGCATCATTCTTTCCAAATCTGGTATCTACACAGCTCACAGTGGGGTTAAGAGACTATCTGCATGGTATTAGCAGAGTCCAAAACAACTTCTACGTATTGGAGAAAGAACAAAAAATAAATACTCTAATGTTCTCCCTCCCAGAAATGCCCACTAAAGTATGCTTACAAAAATATACCATGTTACATAATATCCTGGCGTGTGGCCCAATACACTCACCACGACTAAGACATTTCTTTGTGGTGTGTGTTTCATTACAAAACTTCATGCGAATTTGGTGTTTTTCCTCAGAATATTTCTGTATTGGTCTCTATACTAAAAAGGTATTTTAAATGATTTATCTTCAGAAAATAAGAGTCTAAGGAGACTCTCCGTGTGTGACATGTGGTTGTAGTACCTTCAGCGCTTCAGTGTCATTTTAGAACTCTGGGGGTGCGTCATAGCGGGGCTTATTTTAGTATCCACCCACTCCCAGATACTCACCTCTGGTCTGGGAACGCCCCTCCCCTGGTGGCCCTCCCGCACGCTGTTCCTCCTCTGTCGTGGAAGTCATGTTGAAAATGCTGGAAATTTTCACCTGAAAAGAGTGTCATGGAACGTTGTCAGCGCTGCGTTCTGTTCTTTCTTTGGGCACACTCCATCTTCTTCATCGAGTTTGTTCACTGATTTGTCCTAAGTGCTCGGAGCAGTGTTGGGCACACAGGAGGTCCTCTATCAACGTTTGTGGGAGGACTGATATCTTCTAGTGATCTCATTTGTCAGATCTTTTGTTCTGGCAAACAAATACTCTAATCTGGTATCACAAAATAAAATTTTAATGAGAACTATCATTTATTGATATTTTGTGCTAGGCATCATAAATACATTCAGCCTGTCTTTTTCAGAGTTGGAAGATGGGCTCAGGAAGATGAGTAACCTTTTCCTGGGTGCATAGTTAGTGAAAGGCCTATCTGAAATGACACCTCATAAAGACACTCACTTAGGAGGATTTCCAGAACTGCCCCAAAACATGGAAAGAACAATGGGTTCAGTGTGTTTCAAGCAAGAGGGAGAATTCTGAGTGTGATTGTTATGGTTTATATCTAGACATGCCCCCAAAGCCTCATACGCTCATAGGTAGGGCTTTTGGGAAGTGATTGGATCACGGGTGCATGAGGCTCGCTGATGAGTTTATAGCTAAACGTGACATTGGAAGGTGAAGCCTGGTTGGAAGAAGTGATTACTGGGAATGTAAACTGGAAGGATTTTGCTCCCTTCCTCCTCCCTTGATCTCTCTCTGCTTCCCACTGCCACACCATGAGCTGTTTCTTCCCTGCCATGCCTTCTGCCTGCCACTCTGCCTTAGAGCCAAGTGACTATGGACTGAAACATCTACAAACTGTGAGCCAAAATTAACCATTCCTCCTTTAAGTTGTTGGTGTCAGATTTTGTGTCCCAGCAACAACAAAAGTAACTAAAACAGGAATTAATGGCAAAGCATCTTTTACTGTAACAATTTTTTTAAACATTCACTGTGTATTTAAACTCCCCCTTGTAGGTTTTTATTGGACAGTGATGATACAGCTTTTCAGGCCAAGTCAAGTCTCTCTGTCGGAGCTCTGAACTAGGGGTGGAGGAACACACAAGTGCATAAGCTCAATTTTTGCTCTTCAAAGAGCTGACAGTAATGTGAGAAAAACGGACACACACTAGTAATTGTGGTACCAGGAAGCATGTGCAATATGATGCTATGAGACTGGCTAACGTCTCCGGTCACTCTTCTGCCTTCTTAGTGTTCCTAATAACACATCAACACACGAGTCTGCACCAGTGTGGCTGAGGACCTGTGACTTAGAAGCAGAGAACACAGGATCCTGGTCCCATGACTTCCTAGCTCTGTGACTTTCACCAAGTGGCTCAACCTATATACAATGGCACCTTAGTACTCTCATTACCTGGTTCCAGGAGGTGCGATGAGTACCAAAAATGATGAATATCAAACAAGTTGTTTCATCTGGAAAGTGTAGGGAATGACACTGGCAAGGTCTTGCTTGGTGTGTTGAAGTACCAGACAAGTGACAAATACTGGGAAAAAAATTTCACATCAAAATATATTGAGAAGGAAATTCAACAGGTTTCAGAACAGCCAAGGACCGAGGTACAACTGTAAAAATATCTACTTGATCTGCCTCACTGGTTGTTATGAATGCAGAATGGCACAGCAATACCTATCGCACAGAATGGTGTAAAGGTTTAGTAAGATAAAACAGGTGTCTTAGCTCATCCAGGCTGCTATGACAAAATACCATAAACTCTGTGGGTTATGAACATCAAAACTTTATTTCTCCCAGTTTTGTCTATTTCCTCATAGGTGGTGCCTTCTAGCTGTGTCCCTGCACGACAGAAAGAATGAGGAAGGTCTCTAGCACCTCTTTTAAAAGCACATGAATCGCATTCATGAGAATTCTTCCTTCGCAATCTTATCACTTCCCTTAGACCCCACTTTTTACTACCATCGCCTTGGGGACCGGGTCTCAACGTATAAACTTTCATGGGACACAAACATTAAGATCATAGTAATGGGCAAAGTACTTGAATGCAGCCCAGCACATAGTAACAGGCACTCAATAAATACCCTAGTATTTATTTCCTGGTAGAGCTTATCATAATCCCTGTTTACCTCGTTTACCTACTTGTTACTTGTTTATTGTTTATCTCTTCCACCAGAAGGTAAACCCAAAAAGATAAGGACTTTACTTGACACCAGTAAATGTTCCACACCTAGTCAAGAGCTTGACACAGAGCAGGCTTTCCATAAATATTTGTTAAGTGAATCATGGTCTTTAAAAGCTATAAATACAGCCTGCTGAGTCCAATAAGAACATAAAACAGGTAAATTGAATGCCAGGCTAATGCTGGGACTTTTAAAATAGTTTGTCTTATTAGTAGATTATCTATCCCCTAAAAAGAGAACTTTGGGGAATGATATTTTAGTAAATTGGTGGAATTAAGAATGAGACTTCCAAGGTGCATTCCTGAACAGTGCAATGAGCTAGTTGAGATGAATTCTGTTTCATTAAGGAGAATAGAAGGAGAAATCATTGGAATGAGATAGCTGCCATCCAGAAACTAATTTGGAGCCAAAATTCTTGTCAAAGGAAAATGTTTAGGAAACCATATCATGTGGTGCCCGGTGTAAATATTTTCTACAACATCTTGATGTGTCCCCACTGAATCTGCACCAAAGATCCGTTCCTTAGCAGCTCACTGGGGTCTGAGGCACTTTGGAGAAATGTGATGAAATATTAAATCTGACCTCAAGGTGAAAATACAATGTGCCAGGTTCCTACTGGGCAATGGAGCTATGCCTGAAAGTGAAATTATACCCTGAGCAAGAGGACAGGAAAAAAGTGTCCATGAAATAAGAGAAAAGGGAAATAATAGAGGCACCAATGACTAAATGAGATGGAGGCCATGTGGGGAGTTTGCTGGAGGGGAGCCGCGTCCCAGCAATCACCCCCAAGAATATATCCAGAGTAGAGACTCTCTTTGCCTTAAGCAGTAGAACACATCTTAAATTGCTCAAAGGGCACAGAGCCCTGTACTAGTGGTACCTGGCACAGGCTGGAGAAGAGGCTTGGAGCCCCATACTAGTGGTACCTGGCACAGGCTGGATAAGAGGCTTAGCGCTCTTTACTAGTGGTACCTGGCACAGGCTGGATAAGAGGCTTAGAGTTCCGTACTAGTGGAACCTGGCACAGGCTGGATAAGAGGCTTGGAGCCCCGTACTAGTGGTACCTGGCACAGGCTGGAGAAGAGGCTTAGCGCTCTTTACTAGTGGTACCTGGATAAGAGGCTTAGAGTCCCGTGCTAGCGGTACCTGGCACAGGCTGGATAAGAGGCTTGAAAGATTCCTGATGACTGCCAACCGCAGCCTGGCAACTCCAGTGCTCAGTGATCACAGAACTTCCAGGCTTATGGTTTGCCTAGAGCCACTGAGCTGGCAGGGAGGCAGTCGTGCCCATGGAGGAGAAGCCAAGCTCGTATCTTTCCTCAGAGTGTGGCAAGTTAAATGAGCTGAAGGAGCTGTTCAACAACATCATAATTAGGAGTTCATCCAGAGACCGCGGGGCTCATGATCAACACGGTCAGTATTAACTGGATAGGACCTTCTGTACACTGCAGAATTTGACCCCAACATAAGAATCTTGGATGTCCCCCTTAGGAAGCTCTTTCCTCTAGTCTGAGGCTCAGCATAAGTTACAACCTCAGACCAAAGATGGAAACTATGTTGTCAGGACATGGTTGCTGACAAAAGCTGGGAAGAAAGGGCTGCCAAATCCCTTTATCACCTTTAGCCACAGCAAAACACTTGCCATTTCCCAAACACGCAAAGCTGTTTCTTCCATGCCTCTGAACTTGCATAGGATGCTGTCTTTGAATTTGAGCCCCTGCGTATCCTCTGTTCTTTTCCTTTGGGGAGACATCCCTGAATTTCAAGGAGATCTAACTTCTCCAGCCTTCTGGTCCCCATTAATTTCTGTGATTTCCTTCCATCTTAATTCCCATTTACTCCTTGACCTTTTCTTTTTCACAAATTTCCCTCTCTTATAGTGAGCTCCTTAAAGACAGGCATGTGTCTTACTGTCTTAATAGCTCCTTGCCTACCCCTGAGTTGTATTTGTTAAACTGCATGACATTGAATTGGGAGTTGAAGGCTCTCAGAAAAGACTCTGTGACACTCATTCCTCCCCTTGTCTTTCCCTTCTCCCAGTGTAGCTTCTATTCCTTCTCTTACATGATTTTCCTGTACTTCGAGGAGCTCCAAAGTGTGAGAAATTCTTTAGTCTAAGAAGTCCGAAGATACAAGGTGACCAAGGGGCAGTAAAAGGAGTCCCAATGAAGAGTGCAAAAAAACAGGGTCCCAGTTTTAGTTTAATGAACTAAAGCAAAGATAGTCTGCAAATTAAAGGTATCAAACATATAAAAAGCCAATGCTATAGTGAACATCTCAGAGTGGATTTTGAAGGGGCCAGCAGAGGGAAAAGGGAAGTAAACAAGCAAAGCAAGCGAGGACCTTTGAAGAGAATGATAGTTTGCTATAAATGAAGGTAAACTTCTGCAGGTGAGGCCTTAAAAATGGAGCGAGTATAATTTATAAAATTTTATTGCCCTGGATTGAGTGAAGAGGGGGAGAAAACTGGCAGGAAGCAGCCACAGACACTGGGCAAGAGCAGGGACTGGAGGGAGCAGAGAGATGAAAGAGGCACACGTAGCCCCAGCAAGGCTACAGGATGAGGATAAAAAAGGGAACCTCACCCAGGGTCACTGGTTCAGACAGCCAGTCCCATTCCTGTTAACGGGGCTCTGCTAAGAGGCAGAGAGATCCATCTAAAAAGCTCTCTCTGGCTTTACATAATGAGACATTATATAAAGAGTGAACTTAATTTAGGTGATAGTATTGACCAGAACAAACAGCAATAAAGCAGAAATGATTAAAAACACGTCAATCACATTTATTCCTTGGAGCGTACAGTGTGTACACAACCTCCCAGTCAGCTGTGTGACTCCAGGCCACTAAAGCAGCCCCTTGGTGTTGAAAAAGTCAAAAGGTAGAAGGCTGAGCAGCCCTGAATTTCTGAAGGCACAAAATAAGGAGGCATTTCTGCCACCACCACCATCACCATCTGCGACAGATTTGCTCATTTGTGAGTGACAAAAAACAACAAAAGATCATCTTGAAATTTTTCTGCTATTGAGAATCGAATTTTGGCCTCCAAAAATCCATGTGTCTAAGTCCTAGCCCCCAGTTTATTAGAACATGGCCTTATTTGGAAATAGGGTGATTGCTGATATAATTAGGTTAAAATGAGGTCAAACTGAAATGGCCTGAACCTTAACTCATCACGACTGGAGTCCTTATCAGTGAAGGAAATTTGGTCAGAGACACCACACAGGAAGAACCCCGTGTGAAGAAGGTAGGGATTAGGTGATGTTTCTCTTCTACAAACCAACGAACAGCAAAGATCACCAGCAAACCACTGGAAACCAGGAGCCAGGCACAGAAGATTCTTCTTCATGGATCTCAGAAGGGGCAGACCTTGCCCACACCTTGATCTCTGAACTCCAAGAACTGTGAAACTATAAACTTCCATTGTTTAAGCCACCCGGTGTCAGGCACTTTATTACAGCAAGCCTAGCAATCTAGACAAGCTCACAATTAATGAATAAAGAATAATATCCTATGCTGGAAGTAAGGGGTGGTGGCCAGAAGCTCAACTTCGGCTTATGAACCAAGCTAAGGAGAGAACTTGGTTCCATCACCTGGAGGCTATGAAGTTGGCAGAATATTGCTCGACTTTCAGCACTTTGATCCTTTCAACTGTGAAATGGGTATAGTACGAATGCTGGTTTATGGGATGAAATGAGCTTAGTGTGTTCTTAGCACAGCAGCTGCCCTATACTATGTGTCAAATAAACGTTATCTACTATGAGCAACAAAGTCCATTGCAAGTTACAAAGTACTTTCCTATAGTTCACGTCATCTTTCCTCAAATTCCATGAAGGCATGTTGTTATTTGCATTTCACAGCTGAAGATGCTGAGTGCCCAGGTTTCAACTAGACAGTCTGGAAGGGTTCAGGATATAGCCAGTTCTGGGTCTGAATCCCAACTCTTCCACCAGCTAGCTGTGTGACTTTGGACATACTTTTAAACCCTCCAAATGTCTGTCATACCAGCTTTTAAGTGAATAATTATGGAAGAGATAAATGTGTGGCCAGTGTCTGGCTCAATCCAGGCTTTCGATATTTTCCTTATTATGAACTTCACATAACCACACCAATTACTGGTAGAGCCAATGACCTTGAACAAGTATCATGTATTTTATGCTACACCTCACCATCCCCCTGAAGGCAGATGCTGGATCTACACTAGGGAAAGGTTGCAAGATATGGGAAAAATGGGTCCAGGTATTGCTGAGAATGACAAGTGGGACAGGCAGTAAGGAACTGAGAAAGAGACACGGAGAAGGCAGGAGTCCGTGGTAATTAATTTCTCACCAAGTGACTGATGGGTTTCCTCAAGAAATGATGTCTTTTTAGGGGCTCAGCTTTGGTCTCCTCGGCTCAAAGTTTGGACATTAAATAGAAACTGTACATATATATTATGGAGCCAAGAATAACCTTGATCCGTGCCATACAACTGTTCAGTTCATGAGCCTATTTTGCCAGAACCGAATAAGTGACTGGCTAGCTGACACCAACAGCCCAAATCATCGGTTTACTTAGTTGCTGATGCTTCCTTGGTGGCGGATGTTCCCTATCAGGTGTTAACATTCCACGCCAAGCTCCTCAAAATGTACGTCTTTAAGAAGGTGCAGTAGTGCTCCTCTCCCCAGAATGTCTAAGCCTTAATCCCTAGAATCTGTGAATACGTGAGATTGCACCATAGAGGAAGTCAAAATGGTAGATGGAATTAAGGTTGCCTATCGACGGATGATAAAATAGGAAGAGTATCATTAACTGGCTGCATGAGTTCACTGTGGTCACAAAGGTCTTCAACGGAGAAGAGGGGTCAGCAGTGTCAAGGTCAGAGCGAGGTAATGTGAGAAAGACTAGACCAGCACTTCTAGCTTTGGATACGGAAAAGGGAGTTATGAGCCAGTGAATAGAGGCAGCCTGTAGAGAAGCAAAGGAAAGTGGTTCTTCAAGGATTCTGAAGTCTCCAGAGGAACGCAGTTGTGCTGACATCTTGAATGTATCACCACAGGACCCATTTTTGATATTTGATCTCCGCAACTGTAAGAGAATGAATTTGTGTTGTTTAAACCACTAAGTTTATGATAGTTTTGTTACAGAAGCAATAGAAACAAATACATGCCTACTCTGATTATCTCCACTCACATAGCTCTCTACACAGGACCTCTTAATCCCCTCTTTTTCTTTCCAGGCAGGGTCAGGGGGAATCCACTGTAGTAAGGATGACCAGTCACACCACTTCCCTTTGCCCAAAATTGTATTCATAGTCTCACCACGGTCCCCTTCTCCTCACACACCAAGTGAAGACTCAGGTGTACCACCCGAAGCTCTGTCCATTGAGCAGCTTTTTCCTCATCACTGATTTCCAGGGCTCCTCAGGTGCCATAAAGCTATGGTCCATTTCCTGCTTGTGCCCATGTACTGAGCTAACTTGTCTGTATTAGTTTTCTGTCTGGAGTTGTACAAACTAGGTGATTTAAAATAATAGATATTTATTCCTCAAAATTCTAGAGGTTAAATGAAGTTTAAAATGAACGTGTCAGCAAGGTTCGTTTCCCCACTGAAGGCTCTGAGGGAGGCTTCTGGTGACTTCTGACAACACTCCACAGCCCTTGGCTTGCAAGGGTGTTGCTCCAATCTCTGCCTCCCTCTTCAAGCTGCCTTCTCCATGTCTCTATCTTCTTCTCTTCTGTTAATTATAAGGACACATATCGTTAGATATAAGACCCGCAAGGGTAATACAAGGTGATCTTATCGTGAGATCCTTAATTATTTCTATAAAAACCCTGTTCCCAAACTAAGCCACATTCAAGTTTCAAGTAGACACACACACACAGTATGATCATATGCAACCCATTACACCATCTGCAAGCCAAGTTCAGCCTTTATTCCCTTCTACCAACTGAAAATAAAAGATTCTCCACACTCCCAAAGAGCTCATAAATATGAACAGAAGATGTGCCAGTGCAACAGCAGTGGGTAACCTGACAATCTACTTTCTTAAAAGCCTACTTGTGCCCGGTCCCTATTTATGTGCAATTGCAGATATACGACTTACATTTTAAAATGAATTACTGTTGGATTCATGCAACCTTATGATTTAGGAGGTTTGACAGAACCGCAGCTCATTGTGGGCGGGTCTGGCTACGTGGTCACCTGATGCCTTGTGGTCAGATGTTTCATCTCTGCCAGGGCCCAGTAGAGTGCCAAGAGCTATTTTAAAATGATGTCTAGCTCTTTGCTGCAAATGGCATGGCGATGTGTCAGAACCCTGAGAGTCTGCATTGTGACTCTCTCCTCCTGGAGCTTGGTGTAAACCAAACACAATGTGCAGTCACCTGCTTTACGCCTCTGTTACCTAGTATGTCAGATAGTACGGCTCGAAGGAGGGGCTGCTGGCTCCTGCAGCCTGGATTTGCTGCACAGCTTTCCTGGCTCAGGGCACTATGTGAAGCTGACAGCTTTCCATGTCACTGGGAAAGTAGGACAGAGACGATCCTCAGAATGGAATACTCTACTGCAGGATGTGAAGATCCTTCTGGGTCGAATACTTCCTTCTGAGGGGTGGAAGGTATAAAATGTCACAATGTCCTTCCCTTGGAGAGAACATCTCACTTAGCCTGAACTCCTGACCCCTTTATTCATAGGGCAGACCTGAATCTTTACAGGACTTATGTCACATGGTTTAGATCACGTTGCTTTACTGCTGCCCTCATCATGCTTTCCACTTCTTCCTTGTCTGGCGCAATTAGCAAATTGTGCTTGACAGAACAAACTAGTGTGATACACTACACAATGGCGCAGATCTCTGTGCACAGTATTGTCACCACCGAAGGCAGTAGAGTTAAGATAACCAGAGACAAGACCATAAGTGTGTACTACGGTCTGTTCACATAATTATAAACCACTTCTGATTTTCTTCCTAATGGTTGTGTTAATAAGCTCCCCCACCGGAGATAAAATATAGTCGAGTTGGGAAAAGCCCTCTCACATCATTTAGGATCCATCTGACTCCTATAGGAAAGAGACTGATGAATTAAATGTTGATATGATAGAGGCCACCAGTCAAGCATCTTTTATGTCTTTAGAGTGACACTTATCTCTGCTGTCCCTCCTATCATACAATGCAGTATTGTTGGACTGTTTTGGCTAGGAATGGATGGGCTAGAGAGAGATTCAGGAGCTTTTACATAATCATCCCTTCTCTTGTCACATTGGCTTTTATAATGCAGACTAGGGAATAGATGTGAGGGTTCTGCCACAAATATGTCCATTGCAGTTATACATTCTGGTTACCAGAGAAAGTACATCAGGTAAATCCCATGGACCCGAAGGACCCCACTATGTGACAACATGGATGAGGACTCTGTTTACTACATGACTATCATAGGCCTCCACTCTGATGGGGATAGCGCATGAGGCCACTTCACAGCCCTGTGTATCTACTTCAACCTAGACTCTGTGCACAAACTCTTCTAAATGTTTTAGTACCTTTCTAGTGTATAACTACCAAGTAAATGGTCAGAGGTCCTTGGAGAGAAGATTTGGGGGAATTACTACATACTTTTGCATTCCTGCAAGATGCTTCTTCACAGAGATTTGGCCCCTCCTTGAGTCAATGTGTTCCAAATTAAAAAACAGGTCTAAAAACTGGAAAGGGACTAGAGCAAGTGCCCTCGGCCTCTGAGCACACATTTTTTGGGGGTTTTTTTTTTGGGGGGGTGCTGGGGATTGAACTCAGGTCCTTGTGCTTACAAGACAAGCACTTTAACCACAGAGCTAAATCCCCAGCCCTGAGCACACATTTTTAATTTGTCAGGTTATATAAATTAAATGAGGCTCTTCTGGGCTTGCCAAATATCCTGTGCTAAAAACCCAGAATCCTATTGGCCTGACCTTGTTGCTGATCCCAATAAATGGGCTTACCTCACTCTGACGGGGTAATCTGCTATCCTGAGCTCTGTTACTGCAAAGTGATATCATTCCCACTGTTACTCTGGAGTCCCATTGTGCAGCAACATCTTCTACCTCTGTCCCGGCCTAACAGAGGAGAAGTCATCCCCAAACTTCTCGGTGCCTCTCTTCCCAATGCATTCTCTATCACTTTGATAGAGGAATTGTCTTCTGGGCAGAGCGCTCACATAGAATGTAGTCAACTGGTGGATTTTCCAGCCTTATGTAGTACATCACTTCCAGGATGTCCATTTATCTGAGGCCGTCATCCCTTCCTCTGTCATCTTCAGAAACAGTCCTGGCAGAGCTACTTCACTAAGTGTGAGCTATCGTTTTTTTCCCCAAGCTTCCAGAAGCTATTATAATGGTGTTATGATTATTAATCATGATATGTCAAATTAACTGGAGAAACATCTAGCAGATTTGTAAAGCACAGTTCTAGGTGAATGATTGATTCGTAGGCCAGCAAACTGAGGAGGGAAGACCCACTTCAGTTGTGGGCAGTGCTGGCCAACAAGCTTGTAGTCTGGATGGAATAAAAAAGGGAAAGAAGAAGGGTGCCCATTTTGAATAACTGTCTGCCTGACCAGGTACATCCTCTGCTGCCATTGCCTTTGCGTCAGTTTCCAGGTATGTACCCAGTTCCTTCAGCCTTCCCGTGCAGACTCATGCTGGTGATTCTCCAGTGAGTTCCAGACCTTCCTTCTCGTTCTGGGGCTTCCACCTTCTTGGGCTGAGCAGCTACCGGATCCTTTATCTGGCCCTTCGGTGTGAAGATGCCCATGTGGACCTCCCACCCCTGATTCTGTAAGCCTACCTAAGAAATCTCCTAGCATAATTATACATGTATTTTCTATCAATTCTGTTCCTACAGAAAACCCTAATACATGTGTAGATCTATCTCCTGGGGTGCTTGCCAGGATGTTAAAGCATGTAACACAAAATAGTGCTCCCTTATAAAAACAAAAACAGAACCTCTACCTCATCCAACTTAATGTTCTATGCCCCTCGATCCCGCATCACAAGATCCAAGACCCCACAACTCCTGCTGGACATACCGATTACATCCTGAAGCTCCTTTGGCCTAGAGTTCCCTTTCTCCTCCAGCAGGATCAGTGTATTTCAGGCCAGTTTATGCTGTGACTTACTATAGCTATTGATAATGGTCCCCAGAAAGAGATAAGGGTAGATGTTAAAAATGAGATGGCTATGTGTTGTCTTTCAAGGCTGAGGCTTTTGAGTTATCTTTAAGCCAAAGTAAGTGCTGATTTTCTACAAGTATGATTGGGTGACTTCTATAGCACCAGAGAGTTCAAGAGAAACTGGATGGTCAAGATTTCTGAGTACACTGACCCACGTCCCTACCCCAGATTTTAGAATCCCGCCCCTTTCCTACCAGGGATATGAACTTGTAGCTGGGATTCAAGGGTTGGGATTTGAGTTTTCTACTAATTTCTACTACTCTCCTAATGAAGTCCTAGGCTTTATTCTCCAGCTTTCCAATACAAAGGAGACCCTCTGTCTTGCATAGTTTACCTTAATTTGCTTATCAATAGCCTCAGCCTATCCTTACCTTTCTGAATGCATCAAAAACAGTAAATGGCAGTCATCTGATTCGACAAGTCTTCATAATTACCATGTTACGTCTGGAGGTGGACTGTGAGCTGCTGCCCTGCTAGAAAATGTAATTCCCGGCGATTGTAAACCCAGCTACAGTAAAGAGTTAAAGAAACCGAGTTTAAATTAAGAGAAGACAATTTATGTAGAGAACAATTTATTTAAAAGTGGTGAAAAAGGGGGGGAAAGGAGATGATAGATAGCTGCTCCATGAGTAGGGAGCATTCCAAAGACAGATACTCGTGGGCCCTTTGTTCTGGCCCCTTTTTATTGAGGTTTTCTCCTTGGGTCGGGCCTTTGGAATTCGGTTGGCTCCTGGGCTTATCAGTATCTCTGCCTTGATTTCTCATAGTTATGTGACTTCTCTTTGAAATTATGGGTGGGTGGCTTAGGGCCAGGTTATGTAGATGTGAGAATCAAAAGGGGGAGTTTGTGTTCTTTATGTTAATCAGATTACCTTCCGGAAACTAGTCTCTTTGCCTTTGTCTCCTTAATTGTTGGAATCTAGCTGCCTTTATGTTTCTAACCATTTGATTATAGCTGTCTGGCTCTTAGAGTCTAGCTATAGAGATCGAAATTGTCTTAATTTTTAATAACATCTAACGAAGCCTTTACCCTATCTTTTCCCTACCTATGGTGACTCCTGTCGTCCCTACGACAATTTCTCCCTAAACTTCCCAAATGCGTGAAATACAGTTTTTTGAGCCATCTTTGTCGGGGTTCTGATCAGAAACTCAACCTCTGGGCTTCCTTTTCCAGATTGATAGATGTCTACCAATGCCAACTCTGGGCTCTCCTCTCTACCATTCTGTTCTCCCAGATCTTGCTCATAATTATTCAGTATTTTGTAAGCTCTCTTATTGCCTTTAGGTAGATTTTCTGCCTAAAGCAGAGTACTCAGTCTGAGGTACCTGGTGAGCTTTTTTTGCTCTTGTTGTTTAATAGTTTTCATCCACGTTTTTCTAATAGGTAAATACTTCCCTTTTTTCCTAATAAGTTAGATTCATTTAGATTGTCCCTTCAAGCTATGATGTTTGCTACACATTATTTTCTACTTGGGGTTTTGCTTTTGACATGGAGTTCTTTTTTCTTTTCTTTTTTTATCTTGAGACAGGGTTTCACTAAGCACTAAATTGCACAGATGGGCCTTGCCTTGAGTCCTTTTCAATCCCCCTGCCTCAGCCTCTCATAGTGATGAAATTACAATTGTGTGCCACCACACCTGGCCTAGGCGATTCTTTTTTGCCAAAAGGCTCTTTAAAAATTTCTTCATGTAGTCAAGCTGCCGGACTTTACCTACGTAAATTTTGGGTTTTCCCTTTTGCGTAAAGGCCATGCTTGTTCCGAGACTACGAACATTTCAGCCAATGCTTTCTTTTTGGAAGTTTTATGAGTCATTTTTACATTTAAAACTTTAAGCCATCTGTAATTCCAGTTTTATTTTCCACGGGAAGAATAAGGGCCATTTTTGAAAGAGCTTCCCAAAATGTTTTGCATTTCATTAAGTCATAAAGAAAAGTACACAATATCCTTTCTTTTTTAATTTTAGTTTATTAGTACATGTTCATAGCACATGTTTACTTTTCTTATAGGGAGTTTGGTATGTGTACGTAACACATCTTAATTCCCTTTTTCATCCCCTTTCCCTTCCCTCCTCCCCCTCTTTGCTCATCTCTTGATTCCCTTCCTTTTTTTGTATGTGATTGCAGTACATGATGTTTACATTCCTTGTCTGCCATAAAGAAAGATAAACTTGAGTCATTTATAGGAAAATGGATCCTTGAGACCATAATGTCAGATGATATCAATCAGACTTACAGGATATCCTTTCTAATTCTCCTTTTTACATAGCATTTTGTAATTAAACTGAAAATATATCTTACATGGTAGAAAATTTGGGAAATACAGAAAAGTACAAAGAAGAAAAAACTGTAAATCCACCAGCTAGAGATAATCTCTGTTAGTATTGTGATTATTTTAGGTACAACTATAATTTTTATAAATTGAGATATGTATGTATATTTGAATATATATGATCCTCAATTTTTAAATTTAACATTAAACCATCAGATTTTAGGTCTACATCATTATATAGTCCTCAAAACATAACCTTAAAGGATTAAATAATATTTTATATGCATATAGTACAATGGTAACCATTCCAACAAGATGAGAATGGATCAGTAAAAGAAAAATTTATGAATCAAAGATTCGCACATTTTAAAAATGTTTTCAAATAATTATTCTGATAAGTAATACTGATTTCCATTTCTGCGAACTCTGATTGAGAGTATTCAACTCAAACTGAGTATTTGCCTTTTCTTTTAATCTCTGCCAGTTTAGAAAGTGACAAATGGTTTCCTGGTAGGATATATTCAGTGTGATTGACTGGGATACTCTCTGTATAGGATGAATGTTCCGGGATTAATTAAAGTAAAACTTTAAATATCCTTAAATCTTTAACTCTTCAAATCTTGAGGAAGCTTTAATTCCAAATTCTCCTTTATACTTTTTTCTGTGTGTGTGTGCACATGCGTGTGCACATGTGTTTATGTGGTACTGAGGATTAAGCCCAGAGTTTCTATACTATGCAGTATCCCCAGCACTTTTTTAAAAATGTTTTTGTCTTGGGGCAGAGTCTCCCTAATCTCTATGTTGCCCAGACTGGGCTTGACTTTGTGATACTCCTTTCTCAACCTACCAGAATGCTGGGATTACAGGCATGCGCCACCATCCTCAGCTTCCATTTATACCTTTGAGCACTCCAAAGAAGGAAATTACTGTCCTTTCCCTAAGGAGCTAAAGCCTGGTGTGAGGTGAGGGGGTTTCACTGTGGGGTATTGTGACTCAAAGAAGTCACGTATTTCCTGGTTCTGTCTTTCTCCCGAGTAAAAAGCTTGAGTTTAGATCTCAACATACAAGAGACCCACAGAATTATCAGGAGGTAAAGAGCAGAGGCAAGGGAGAGGTAGAAGAGAGGAAGGAACAAGAAAAAGAAGATAGTTTTGGGGTCTCACCTTGACTATCATTTGTCCCGATAAATCTGAAGAAGCACAGTGGCTGGAATTTAGGTCAGGCTCTAGCTGAAATCTGAAGATGGGTGCCTCGTTAGGGGAGTGGTGGCTTATCAAAACAGACACGTTATCTCTGCCCACAAGGACAGCAGTGGAATAGCCCCAAGATTAAGCAATGACAGGATGGGATGGATGAGAGTCATTAACCTAAGACTCTCTCCAGGTCTTCCTAGTGAGCAGATCCTTTCTCTGAGTGATTAAAGAATAATTCGGCATCAACTAGTCTCAGAGTTCTCATTTACGAATAAAAGGAAATCAGAAAGCAAGGCCGAAGATAATAAAAACAGGGTTACCAAAGGCTTTCTATACGTCACTCTCAGATGTGAGGGCGACCTGCCTGCGACATCTGTCACCCCATTGATGGCCAGGGTTGATTCTGCTGATCTGGCTGGCTAGGCAGGTGTCCCCTTCCTCTCTCACCACTCCATGTACCTCCCTCCCAAAGCTGCGCCCTCAGGAGGGCAAAGAGGATGACCACCTCCATAGAAGAGGACCATTTCCTCCGTCAAGGTCAAGGGTCTACGAGTAGCTGCGCTCCCCTGCTAAAACCTCCAGACAAGCTCTGTATATATCACTCTCACTTTACAGAAGAAACTGAGCCCTAGAGAAAAGTTATGAAAATTGATTTGGTTACACAACTAGAGTGTAAATGGCACCACCAGGATTTAAATGCAGATGTCTAATGGCAAAGATCACGCTCAATCCATGAAATTCTAATTTCACCTTGAGCAAAGCATTTAACTTCTCAAGGCTCAACTACCCTGTTCTGTTTTTTAGTTTTTGACATAGGGTGACCCACATGGGAGACCAGGCTTGCCTAGAACTGATAATCCTTCAGCCTGAGCCTCCAGACAGCTGGTACTACCTGCTCGCACCACCACACCCAGCCCCAACTACCCAGTTTTTAATGCCAAAGAAGCAAAATAATCATGTAGGGTTAGGAAAGACAAGGAAGGGACATCATTTAGTGCCCTGGAACATATATTAATAGTTATGTCTTGTGTTTGCAGAGTTGCAACGTGAATGCTTGGGGCTCAGCATTTAATTTAGGCCTATGATTACATATTTATAGCACAGAGAACCAGAATGGACTATAAATAGAGGATAATAAAACCTTACTGTAAAAATTCATAAATTTAAATTAGCCACTTCCATGTTTGTTTCCATGAATGATCAATAATTCAGTTAAAATAATGCAAGTCTGATCCACCACCTCAAGTCAGACCTACTGCAAAACTCTCTCCGTGGGAAAGTAAAGGCCACAGCGCTCCAGCCTTTGCCCTCTTGCCCCTCCTGTTTAAGCAGGGCGGGTCTCCATCTGTTTTCCTCCTCCTATGAAGCCAATCTCAAAGCTGTAGCATGATTTTGAGGATGGTGCTACTGAGTATTTGAATGATTTCGTTTAGCTACAGGAAATACAGAGGAAAGGGTGGAGATAGAGAAGAGGGAGCTGGGCTGGGCTTTGTCTTTTATGCTGACAATGATAGTAAGCTTAGATCAAGCGCCAAAGAGGGGGAGAGACAGACAGACAGATAGGACAGGACTGGATGAGAAGGGAGAGGAAGGAAGGGAAGGGAAGGGAAGGGAAGGGAAGGGAAGGGAAGGGAAGGGAAGGGAAGGGAAGGGAAGGGAAGGGAAGGGAAAAAGAAGGTAAGGCAAGGGAAAGGAAATGGGGAAAGGGAGAGAAGGAAGAGGAGGAGATAAAGCATTCCTTTCATCTCTACAGAAAGGTTACAGATGCTGTCCAAGCGCGTGGTATGGAGACAAGGTGGAAAACTTAGGAGCCCTGGCCATCCAGTCCTGGGACTTGGGATTTAGTTCTTACTCTACCACTCTTCAGCTTCAAACTTTAAATGAATGGTTTCTTGTAATGGGAATTGTCCTCCAAACCCTGCCAAAATAACTCCACCTTACAGTGGGCCCCTATTCAGCTGTCCAGTGCCCCCCCCCCACTAGCTGCTGAGGCTACGTGCTGGGTAGCAGCACAAGGTCATCCTCCACCACAGCTAGACAGGGCTGACTGTGCCTGGAGCTGCTCCTGATAAGGACGGAATGAGAGCAGAGTAGCCACAACTCTTCCCCAGGATCCCTCTGCGTTTGATCCTGCTTTCGCTGTTTTAATTAGAGCTCTGTAAAACCAGTAGCCCTGCACAGGGGGGTGGCAACTGAGAGGCTGCTGCAGCCCTTAAGTCATCCACTAATAAACTCGATTACTCAACAAACCTGGACTTGTCCAAGTTGTTCTTTGGTTTGTTGTCCCCTCTCAGTTTGGAGGCAGGTGCTTCACGCTGGGAAATTTACACAGTGCTTCTTCAACAGCAAATTTAGTGCATTAAGTGCCACTCCTAAGGACCTGTGACCCTGACACATGAGCACCCGGGATCACAGCCTGTGGATTGATGGTTATTCTCCTTAGAATTGATAAATAAGCAAGTTTATACAATAAGAAGTAGATTTTCAAAAGCAGTCTGCAAAAGCAGACTTGCTTTTTTCTGGCGTATGGAGTAAATGCCTGCATGCTGAGATTAAATCATTGTTGATTTTTCACCGAAATTCCTACATCCTAGTACATGTCATTTCCACTTCAACCTGGGGAAGTCTCTTTTGCCCGCACACCTCCCTTCACCCCTACAACATAAGTGGGTCTCCCCTCTTCACTGGGCAGTCAGATGGCAGTGAACTCCGTGCCCGCTCTGACAGGAAGCTGAGATGGTCATGGTAGAACCTCACATTTCGCAGGCCTGGCGGGATTCAAGAGGACTCGAGGTCTGCAAATGTGCATGCAGATGGCAAAGAAGTGAAATGGTGATAAAGCGCAAAGGACCCTTCATGGAGCTTTTTATTCTTTCTCCATAAATACCCTACTGTTGTTCAACGTTGATATAGATTTCCTTAATCCAGGATATTTTACATGTAAGAGAAGATTCTATACATGCCATTGTCTATCCCTTTTAAGATAAAAGTATTACCTTTCTGTGGAAACTTTGTGGTGGCTATGTGGCTTCATTGCCTGAAATTTTTAAAAAACTGTTTTCTTTTATCTCACTTCTTTAGAAAGTTCAGCTATTTTCCACTGTGCCTGTACCGTGGGAACTAATCACGGTCCCATGTCCCTTGGAGGTACACTCTGGTATTATATCCCATTTCTAGTCTTCCCTAATGTACTTAACCTCTCTATACCTTAGTTTCTTCTTCTGTAAAATACACATAATATTACCTACTATATTGCATTGTGACAGATAAACGAGACGATTCAGCTGAAGTGCTCATAAGACTGTCACAGAGTAAATATGGCCTTCCTACAACGGTAACATTTTGAGAATAATAAGACGGTAAGCTGAACAACGCCAGCTGTCTCCAGGCCTCTCAGCTGACCTACGCCGTATGCTAACAGCAGGCAAACCACCCGTGAAAAAATAAGCATCCTCCAGGTACTGGCTGGAGAAGACAATCACCATCTTCATGATGCTGGGTCAAAATCTGAGTCCCCACTAGCCCTCAAGTCACTGCCACTCCAAATCCTGAGAACTCAGACAGCTGCGCTCCCACCCTCTTCTCACCACCTCAGACCTCTCCTCTCCTCATGCCTCTTCTTCCTCCCCTGCCCAGCAGCTCCAGGCACAGCTGTGAAAGGGCAGATTGCGAGGGAAGAGGAGGACTTGGCTTCCCTCCCAAAGCAAACAATTAGAGAAGCATTAACTTCTCTTAATGGGCAAAGCAACATTAGGCAGATGGAAGCCCAGACCGGGGTCACTTTGCAGAGAGCCCAAGCTGTGATGGGGCTGCCAGTGTTCAAATATGACCCCTAAATTGAAACTTAATTAGCCATTAATGGAATTCATCTAATTAAAAACACTTGTAATTAAGCAAGAAGAAGAAAAGCAGCCTGAATTTTGGACTTTGAGAGCACAAGAGTACATTTGATATGGTCAGTAAGTCTGTACTTAAGAGTGTATTCAATTATTCCCTGTCTTCTATGGTACAGAGTTTACACCACACAAGAAAGCGCACTGCAGTGGCCCCTGGGTCCTGGTTTCACTGTTCACAAGTGGGAAACTCCAGGACAAGTGACAGGACAGAAGTTACTCCATGGTGTTACTGCAGAGGTGAGACAGGAACGTAAAGAAATCCCTTGGGAATGTGATGGAATTGGTGCTAAAAATTAGAGCGGGCCAATTTTCCTTATTCTGGAACCCCACAGCTTAAGAGGTCTTCCAAAATAAAAATAGAGATTCATAAAGTTATTTATTTCCGCCTTCAAAAATCCGAATATTTAACCAAGGCAGACGCATCCATAATGTTTAACCAAGGCAGAAGCAAGGTTAAGGAAATAAATACTCAGAGAGATTAAATATTCCCAATGTCGTAGTGGTAACAAGCACAACCAAGGCTTTATAGTAATTCTGGATTTAATAGATAATCGTAGGAATAAAATGGCATCAGGTATGTGAAAATATCTTGTAAACCATGAAGTATCTAATGAGTAATCCAATTTTACTGCCTTGGAATGAAACAATAACACCCCAAAACCAAGCATCACAGTGGAACTTGTACCTGTCCTACCCCTGATGTGGTGTAAAGCATGGGTGCAGGACCTGGTAATCGCACAATATGAGAGAGTGGTTCAGTGTGCAGGCTTTGGATCCAGGATGCCTAGCCAGAGCTTGACCCCATCATTTATGAACTATGTGACCTTTTGGCAAGTTACCTCTTTGTGGCTCAGTTTTCCTATCTGTAAAATGGGAGGAAAAGTAGGCCTATTCCATAGGACTGAGTGAAAACATAAAATGCATTGAACAGAGTCTGGCATAAAATGATTACTCTCAAGTGTTAGTTATTACTGTCTATCTACTGAGATGAACAAGAAGTCCGGTCTTTCCCCAGAGCTACCCTTCTGGAGAGGTCCCCAAATCTTCCTGTGTGCTTAGTGGTATTTGTAACAAGCTAATTCCTAGCTGTTCTCCCAGCACAAGCATGGAGCCAGGATGCCGAGGTGACCCTTGGGGTCTCTAGGAAGCTACATAGGTTCCTATGGTGCCACACTAGGCCACATCTGCAGTGCCATAGCTGCAAGTGTAACGGCAAAAGCTGAATCATACACGGCACTTTCCTTGTAGCCTATTCAAACCCGCGCTATCCAGAACACAGCTCTCTGTGCCTTCTGACATCAAGAGAGAGAACACAGCCTCTCTGTGCCACACCATCCCAAGCATAACCTGTGCTGGCCTGACCATCAACAGCATAAGCTTGGAGCTGCCCAAAGATGGTTTAATGACATCAGCCTGTCTCTCACTGTCAGCCTACCATACAAGGGGAGCTAGTACAAGCTTCCCAAAATTCAAGAGTCCAGGTCTTACCTAATTCTGTCCCAGGGGAAGGAAGAAGCCCAGCCTGACTCTTTGTGTTCCAGGATTAACTCCTTCCAGATGGAAAGCCTTGTAAATAAAGCTGTTGTAAATAGAAGCGGAAGAGGAGTTGAAGGCAGGGGAGGAGAAGGGGAAAAAAAAAAATCTAAACAAACAAGATGTATCATGTATAGGCACAAATTAACTATGATGAATACAATCATTACGTATATCTAAAATGTACCAATAAATCTTCTTGGTTGGCAAAAGGGAGGGGGGTGGGATTTAGCTCAAATGGTAGAGCACTTACCTACACAAGGCCTTGAGTTCAAGTCCAAGGAATCTCCCCAGAAAGAAATCCTTAATAATTTTATCTTTGAACTTATGTTTGTAAATGAAGTTTGCCAGGAGAGTGCACCATGTGTGGGTTTTTGCAGCCTCAATTCACATGAGAACTTACCTCCCTTCCGGCTTTCCTAGGGCACATTCTCAACCACCCTCTCCTGCCCATCAACCAAAACCTGCCTAGAATGACTGTGCTATTTGGGAATGAGGTGAGATGTCATTGTGCTATCGATCTTTGTCCCAAGAGAGGGCCTGTAATGGGCAAGAGGAGAGTCCAGTGTGCACCAGTGTATGTGGGGGCAGGGGGAGGTGCAGAGTAGGGCAGCAACCATCTATCCACACATGAACTGGTACCAGAGCACTTGATGGGTGACTGGAGATGACTGTGGGGGGGCAGGAATGGAGCTTTGCCCATGTTCATGTCCAAAGGTTGTGATCCCTTGGTGTTGGTGTCTGCCTGTCCATCAGCCTATCAGGCAGTGGGCCACAGGAAAGAGTTTGATTCCCCCAAACCTGGCCAGGACTCACATTTTCATTTCATGCTGGGTCCACAGTGTATGAGCCCTGACACTTTCTCAGGATGATTACCTATTGTAACACCAATTGGTTTTACACAATGCCCTATTTCTACCATAGGAATATGGTCAGACCCCATGATCTGAACAAGAATGTGTGTTTGGAGCTGATCTGTCACAAGCTGGTAAGAGAAATCATGCAAAGATGCAATCATGACTATATTGCGTAGTTTTATGTAATTAAATTCCTGAAAGTGATCCTTTAGGATTCCATTGTTTCAGGGTTCCACTGGGAAAATAATAACCATGCTAAGTAGACCTGAGAATCTGGCCACTCTGACTTTGTTCTTTGGTGGGAAACAATGAGAAAACATATTGCTCAGGACAGTTTTGATGAAAGGAAGGGGTGAGAAAACCAGGATGAGTGTCTTACCGATCCAATAAGCTACACAGAGACTTGGAAAATTTTTGAACAGGGGAACAGTTTCCTAAAGAAAAAAATAAGCATAATTAAAACCAATCTTAAGGTAATTTCTTTGGCCTTGATGCTAGGAGGCAGGTAGGAGCCACATCATATTCCGGAAAACAAATATGACTCAAGGTAACACCTCATTTCATTAGATTCTCCTGTGCTCCCCAAAATATGTTTACATTCCTGCTGTTTTCATTCACACAGGACATCTCTATCTAAAAACATCAGTAAACACTCAGTCATCCCTGGTGGCGTGGGACAGGCGGAGAGCTTTCTAAAAAATTTTGTGTTTTACTAAAAGCACTATGACTCAAACTAAACCATCCTGTTTCATTTGCTCCCACTCAATGCAGGAACTAAATATTATTATTAATTATCCAGAGGCAAAAAAAAAATCCTCCTGTTGGTTAGAATGGTCTTGAATGTCACTAACTCAATATTTACATGTTAGGACTTTAACACAATTATACTGGCCCTTTTGGTGGAATAAAGTGGCTACTTGCACGACCTAATTTTTCTATGATTTCAGCCACCCTTTTATTTATCATCACACCAGCTGTGTGACTTGGGAAGAAAGGCACTGCTCAATGAGAAGATGAGAATGGAAAGGATACTGGCTAAATTACATCTAGATCACTCCTCTCATCTTTAGACAGTGGCCTCCACTCCAGAAGGAAAGACACCCAATTCCACCTAAAAGCAGCGTAAGTCCTAAAAAATCCTAAAGAGGATGTGACTATAGGGTGTCACCTGAAAGTCAAACTGTGAGCCACTCAAGAATAGGCAATGGGTTGTGTCCATCCTAGAACCTAGCACAGGGCTGAACGAGGGTAGGTGCAGAATAAATGATCATGAGAGGAAAGAATGAGTACACCAGTCATCACAACATGGCAAATAATGTCTACTTCTTTCCCCCAAATAAAGATTTCCTTCATTAATTTAATTCCTTCATTTAATGATTTCCTTCATTAAATTTTCCTTCATAAAATCAAAATTTACTGTGAACACAGAACTAAACATGGATATAACTGGAGGCTGCCAGCCTCATGAGGTTAGGCACCACACAACCTTTGTCAATGCATCGGAGAGCGTGGTGCCAGACACATAGTAGGCAGTCAGTGATTATTTTTGAAAGGAAAAGGTGGGGAGTGGGATGAAAAAGAACTAAAGTGTGTTATATACTTGTACCAACTCCCCGTGATGAATGTGATTAGCATGTACTGTAAACACGTACTAACAAACATAAAAATGAAATAAGAGATGCAGTAGTGCCACTCCTTGCCTGCACTGGGCCAAGTCAAGTTACCAGTCCCACTATCATTACTGCACTTTGTTGTTTGTCTGAGAATTTGGATGCAGGAGTAAGACCATTTCACAGCGTCTTTAAGAATCTCAGCAAAATCTATTTGAGGGACTCTCCTTCACCTACTACTTGGTCAGGAACTTCATGTGGCTGTCTGTTATTGGTGAACCCCACAGACCCTACTTTTGTCCTGAGTGAGATCAAGAATGAGCTGACAAACGGTCAGGATTGACCTCTTGGAGCAGAAACGAGAAGACTCAGTCCCCACCCTTCCTCCCTTCACCGATATATTTGTCCCTTGGGGCTGAAATGGTAATATCAAAGAAGATTGAACAAAACAGTGATGCTCTGCTGAAATCACCCACAAACCCCGAACCTCTGCAAATCCATGATCAGTGGACACTATCCGATCAGAACAATCGATCAGAACGATCGACTTGTTCAAGATGCTGCTTAATTCAGAAACTCTGGCTTGAGCCCTGCAGGAGAGTTTAGCTCCGGCCTGTCAGAGAAAGTACATAGACCTCTCCCTTAAACCCTGAACGGGATCATTCTTACCACCTACAGGCTACGGTTGGAAGACAGATACTATCGATCTGATTTAGTCTGTTTACCTGTAATACCAAAATAGAAACCGGAAAAGAGCAAGGTGCAGTAGGGCTGGGACCCTTCCCACCTGCTCCAGGCACCCAAACGTAACTGTTGGAGATAAACTTCTTTGCTCCCTGATGTTTCTTCTCCCCACAACTCTTGAGAAAGGTTAACAACTCCCACCAAACAAAAACCCAGCCAGAAACCTTCCAAAAGAGCTCTATCAAGATTCTTGAAAACAAAAGATACTTGATTTAGAAAATACAAATATTTCTCCTCAGCATAAATGTATGCTTGTTATCTAAAGAGCAATAAACTGGATGTTGGAAAAAACAGCCCGTGGTTTCCATGCTTGACAGATCTCTTACCTCCAGGGGAAAATGCACACAAAGCAGGAAGAGTGAAGTCTAAATTTTTAAATGTAAAATTTCTCCTTTAAGGGCTATGTGTATTCCTTAGTGATTCGGGCATCAAAGACAGGTAAGAGGTATGATGTATCATTTTTTAATGTAAAAAAAAAAAGATTCAGCATAAACAAGGGAGAAATTGAGGACAGAGTTTATTCATGAACCTTCTGATAGCTACGATATTGTAGAAGAACCATTGCTTTTGATATATAGGGTAGCATAATAATCTTCTAAGTATGGCCCCCACGGCTCACATCAGTCTCACCCAGGAATTTGTTCAAAGTGCAAATTTCTGTAGGCCGTTCAGGCCGATTTAATTAGCAACTCTGAGGGTGAGATGCAGTAGTGATCTACATGTTACCAGTCCTTCCAAGAGATTGTGATTCATGCTGAAGTATCTTTTAAAAATATGGATTCCTGGCCCTCACCCCTAAGTGAATACTGATTTAACTGGTATGGGCATGGAGAATCGCATAAGTCAAGTTGAATGTGCAATCAACTGTAGGGACCACCAGGTTGAGTTAATAATCGACCCCCCACACACAGGTCTCTAGTAACTCCTTGTATCTGACATTTGCAGCCACTTCAATTTTGAAGAGTAAGTTTTCGAGGAGTCACCTATTCTTTAAAAAGTTAACACAAAAGTTTCAGTACAAACCCCGCTACAGCAAGAGCCCTGTTCAGCATCAGAGACTGAGCAACACACAGTATTCCCATTTCTTGAGTCTATGCGAGAACTGTGCTCAAAGCCAGCAGATGTTTTATCATGAATTTACTAAGCTTTTAACAAATAAAACTATATTTATTAAACCAAGTAAATATCAACAAATAACACTAGTTTCAGAACAATTACAGTGGTGCCTCAGTTTATGGACTTAATTTGTTTTACGATTTTGGGGGGGATGGTTGCATTTGTGTTTGTGTGGGGAGGATGGCCGTGGTCATGTTTATCACCTGATGCAGAGCTTGGGAATGGAAGCAAAATTTTGCCAAATTCTTGTTTGCAAACCAAATTGTTTGCAAACAGAAGCATTCATGAACTGAGGCATTTAAAGGTGATAGTTTGGAGCAGCATTTAAAAGCCTTTGCTATGACTCAGTAGCTTTCTCTTTTAATTCTTAGCTCATTCTACATCCTTCTTTTAAATTTGAAAATGTTCTCCGCAATTTAACATCAACTTCCAGGAAGCTCAGCCTCAGACTGACCGTTCGTTGCTGATTTTCAAGCACACCTCTATGCTGTTTCAGTCAGAGACAATTCTCTGAGGTTTGTGTTCTTTGCACTCAAGAAAAGAATATGCACACTGCTTTGCCTTGGGTTGTAAGGTGATGGAAAATTCCAAGAGATCCTGGCCTAGGGTTAGGCAAGCCAGAGGACTGTGTCGGGTGTAACAGTCCCGCCGCAAAGGGTCATGGGACGAGCAGGTGATAGAACAGTGTCAGGTTTGATGTGAAGGTAGGCTCCTCGGTCTGGGAACAAGAAAGCAGAAAGAGAAAAGAACTAGAGCAAGTAAAAAAGCATCAGAGAATCCAAGAGACTAGGCATCAACCATCAAGAATACCCCAAATTTAAAGACCCTCTCCAAAAATGGGAATCTGAAATGAATAAACATTACACCAGGAAGGGAGAAAATGTCTCAGACATATGGGAGGTGTGGCATAAACACTCCCTTAACTCTGTTCCTTTATCCATGTCCCCCAAAGGGACATCTCCCACACTCCAGCCAGCTACGTGATTCACCGCATTCTCGGCCAGATGCAGCTGGCCAAGGGGGTGGCCATCTGGACTCTGAAAGCCCATTATAGCCCTAACAGGCAGCTGAATCTAGTTATAAACACCAGCCTTTCTCAGCCCAGCTGTTTCAGGCTTGAAATCACACTTAGGAGGCATCTGGTTGGGACCGAAGACACAGCTCCCCTGGGACTCCAGGAAGCAAAGCCTGCAGGGATGTGGCGCAGGCACTCGGGTGCTGGCAGAAGGCAGGTTCTGGACAAGACGTGGAAGCTCATCCTGTTCATCTGACACCCTACCCTGTTATCTTCTCTGCCTACCTGCAAGATGCACGTATACACACCTACCCCTAGAATCATCCTCTTAGGGATGCTGTTGTAATGGAGCTTTGTTTAAAGCAGAAGCAGGAGAGGGATTTGAGACCATGCAGGGCTGTCAACTAAAAAGCCACCTGCACTAGCAATAGTCACGCCCTCAGACAGCTGCCTCATATCACAGAGGCTGTCTGGAGGCCAGAGAGCTCCTCAGGCCAGGCCGTGGCTGGGCTTGCTGTGAGAAAGCACCGCTTCTCACCTCTACCACGCTTTCTCCGTGCACCTGTGAGAGGCCTTAGGCGGCAGCGAGAGGGCTGACAGCCATTCAGAGGCCAGGAAGAAAGGAGAAATTCTACACCCATTGCTGTGATGGCATAGCTCCCCAATACCTCCCTTCCCAAGGAGGAGTCAGGGTCTCCCCTCAACTCAAGTCACCTGGGTGTCAAAACAGGATCAAGACAAGTATTGGCCTGAGAGGTCCCAAACGTCCCCACATTCTGGCCTTGGCTGGCCATGTGCCCAGCAGCACCTAACAAGGCTTTTGGCAGACTTACGTCTTCTTGCTTCCATGCCTAGCACAGCCTGCCCTTCCCACCAGGAGCGCCTCCCCGCTCCATCCCTCCTCGTGAATCCTGCCAGCTGCCAGAGCAGAGAGTGGTGGAAATTCAGCCGCTAAGCTCCAGTACTCATGGTTTCAAATGTGGCTCTGGCACGCCCCAGTCCGCTGCTTCCTAACCTCCTGTCCTGTCCCTTCTTATCTCGTGAGGATGCTGACAAAATAGTAGTTGCTTCAAAGATCTCTTATAAGCAAATGGAATAAGCTAATATATGTAATGTATTTAAAGTAGTCCTGTTCCTACAGAGGGAGTGTTAGTCACTATGCCATGAAGACCTCCCAAGTTCTTCTCATTTTCTGTCACCTCCCTTCCCAACAGTTTCTAACTGGGAGCATCACATTGTTTTTCAGTAATTCATTTAGATGCCTGTCTCCATCCCTTGTGTTAGAGCATCTGAAGGAACAAGATCGTGGCTCATTGATTCCTGCCACCTCCACTACACAGCGTTTAGCATCAAGCACATATTTGAAAATGTGCTGAATCCATTTGGATGGAAAACAACAAATAATAATACCCTTTATTTACTGGGTGGTGACTCTGCGAGGCACGTTACTAAGAACTTTACTTGTATTGATAGTTTCTTCAGATTTACTCTCACACATTCTCCTCTTCCTGGCTCATGTCTGGCTCTCAGAGCATGAAGGAAAATTGCTAGTATAAACTAAAAGCCAAAAACAAAAGCCAAAGCAAAGAAAAAGAACTACTTGGCCAAGCAGGAATAAAGGACCAAATATTGGTCCTCAGTAGAGAGAGGTATGAGAGAACACTGTCAACATGAAATCCATTAGCACCAAAAAGGTGATTCTGTGTGGTCATTTGGGCCTTTGGGAAGGCAGATTTAAGTCCAGAAAAGAGAAATGTGTCACTCAAAGATAAGTCTTAAAAAATGAGCAGGAAGTCTCTTAAAATAACAGAAATGTAGATCAGCACTAAACAACTAAATAGGATGCAAAGGGGCTCCGTCCTGAGCTTTAGTTAGAAGTAGCAAAAAATGCAAAAGGATCAGTCTGCATCCAACAGGGCTTGGGACAGTGTGTCAGAAAGATGCCTGAGGCTGCAGGGGTAGTTGGTGGTAGAGCGCCGGCCCAGAATGCACAAGGCCCAGAGTTCAAACTCTAGCACTCCAGAAAAGAGAGAGAGCGAAAGAGACCTGGACTGGCCAAGGCCCGGGGACAAAGGGACAATGCTAAGGCAGCAAAGGAGACTCGCAGGGTTTCAAGGCAATCACCCAATATTCAGATAATTACGGGAAGGCTAGTGCCTTGGCTGAAGCAGGTGCGTTGTTTTGACAGGTAACAGAGAATGAAGAACAGCTTGCCTCTCACTTACTTCCATTCTCTCTATTAAGAATAAACACCGGCAAGTCGAGAAACACAAAACAAACCTCATCAGGCAGCAGTGAAGACTAAGGTAAGTGAAATGCTGTAGGACAATCCTTAGCGATTCACAAGACCTTACCCTCTTGTCCAGGTAAATATTATAATGACAGCAACCACAAGTCACATTTTGGGGGGCGTTTTATATTTTTTTGAAAGTTCCTCAACTTTATTAATTTGTAAATTTAACTTCAAAATGGCTTCTGGAATTCAGAAGAAAGAATTGAACTTTTGGGCAGAACCCACTAAGCATGTTTTGTTTTTGTTTTCTACTGACACCGAAAGGTAGTCTGTTGGTTTTATCATGCAAGAAAAGAGAATTAAATCTTGCAACCTAGTTTTGCTCTTTCAAAAAGTACTTTTTAAATGTTTGCTAACTTTTCTCATAAAAAAACAACTTCAGCACTAGTCATTTTTTTTTTTTTAGTTTTTTTTTTTTTTTTTGTGGTGCCGGGGATTGAACTCAGGGCCTTGTGCTTGCAAGGCAAGCACTCTAATCACTGAGCTAAATCCCCAGCCCCAGCACTAGTCATTTTTAATAATGAATCCCAATTTAATGTAAGATCCTTATGTGGCTTCAACATAAACAAATACGAACGAAGCTGGCGTGGTGGCGCGCCCGTAACCCCAGATCCTGGGAGACTGAGGTAGGAGGATTGCAAGTCGGAGCCCAGCCTGAGCAACCTAGCAATTTAGTGAGAACTTGTCTCAAAATAAACTAAGGGCTGGGAATGTAGCTCAGTGTGAAGACCTTGGGTTCCATTCCCAGTACGGAAAAAAAAAAAGGTGAAAGTAAGAAGAGGGCCCACTTGGACCAAAAAAGGTACTTGTGTTGTGTTCTGACTTACTCCACTGAGGCTACCTCCCCAGGCCCAGGCATTCGCAATATTGGAGTTTCTGAGCAAAGGCCTCTACTTGAAGTGAGTGGTTTCAGAGCGCCACCCTGTGTCAGACTCAGAAACTACAAGTCTTCACAAGACCTGAATAATAGCTTTAGTAGTATATGTGCTGCCGAAGCGAGCACGAGACCTGAATAATAATTTTAATTAGAGGGACCCGACTGAAATTCCAGCCACAGCCTAACTCCAGGCCTGAGGCTATTTCTGTAGCTCACGCCTCTGGATTCCAACAGAGATTTAATTGGTATGTGTTGAATGATTCAAACATCTGTTTTCAAGAAAAATAAAATCGTGGAACTGGGTCTTCCCATCATCAGTGTATTTTCAGCGACAATAAGCGCTCTTTTGACCTCACAAGTGGCCTAAAGATTCAGAATAGAAGCCCCTTAACTCCCCAACAGTCTCAATGTCTTTGATCCTTTTTTTTTTTTTTCCAGTACTGGCAATTGAACCCAGGACCTTCACACCGAGCTACATCCCTAGCTCATTTTTTAAATTTATTTTGAGACAGAGTCTCACGAAGTCATCAAGCTGACCAGGCTGAGCTCAAACTTGTGAGCCTCCTATCTCTGCCTGCCAGAGCACTGTCATTACGGCCATGTGCCACCACGCTTGGCTTTAGATCCTTGTCTTGCAGTTTTGCCACCCTCTCTTGGGCCCTCCTCGTCCTCATATTCAGGCTAAGGGCATAGCAAAGCCCATCCAAAGCCTGCGTCTTCAGGAGGGCCCACATCCGCTGAACTCGAAGTCAGGGATGGATTATGGGCAGAAGAAGTAGGTGATAGCTTGGGGTGTGTGAGTGTTGAAATGGGGAGAGCGAAGAGATGGGTATGAACAGACAACAAAGGTATTTCAACTTCAACACACGCTCTCCTTTGTACTATTTTTCCTAATTCACCTAAAATACTAACACATTTTGCTCCTTTAGAAACAAATTTTCTTCCAGTGAATGTATAGACTAATCTGCTTATTCCTTGTAAAAACAGAAAATGTCTGTAATTCTGCTTGCAAAATAATAGTCCTGATTTTATTCTAATGAAGTAAAATTTATTTTCTTGGTTCTGATTGCAAATGGTCTCTGTGTTAGTTAAGATGCCTCTGCTGATCCCTGGACAAATGGCGCTTAGGTTAAGTAATTTCTCTATGAATGTAATTTTGTAACATTTGGTTTTCTTTCCATACCATGTTCCCTGCTCATGGAATATTTTAAAGAGATAAACGTACTTAATTTCACAATATCTTCATCTTTCCACTTGCTTCCTTCTACTTGATTTTCACTTCCTTAAGGCCAGAATTGTTTTCCCTTTCTCAGTATCTCTGCTGAGCTACTGTCAGCATGCGCTACAACAGTGTAATGTTCAATTTATATATGTCGATTTAACCCCAAAAGAAAAATGTCTGGATTTGAGGAAAATTTCTTGACCATGCCAGTGACCAATTCCACAGCAAATGCCCAGGGCACGGCTCAAATCCTTGCTCAGCTCTGGGACTTAAGATCTGACCAGATGTGAAGGGAAGAAGAGAGAAATCTAAACAGGGGGCTCAGATTTGTCACGCAGTAATCCTTTTGATAATCCAGGAATGTGCACATCTTGTCTTAGTCTACTTGAAGTAATATAACAGAACTTCATAGACCAGGTGGCTTATAAACAACAGATTGGGGTTGGAGATTTAACTCAGTGGTAGGGTGCTTACCTAGTAAGCAAGCAAAAGGCCTGAGTTGGATCCCCAGCACTACCCCCCCAAATATATATATATATATATATATATATATATATATAGAGAGAGAGAGAGAGAGAGAGAGAGAGAGAGAGAGAGAGAGAGAGAGAGAGAGAGACATTTATTTCTCATAACTGGAAAGCCCAAGATAAAAGTTTTGCCCCATTCACTGTCCGATGAAGGTTTCCTGGCTCCTAGACAGCCATCTTCTTCCTGTGTCCTCACCTGATAGAAACGGTAAGGGAACTAATTCTATCCATGAGAGCTCCACTCTTGTGGCATGATCATCTTTCAATGCTCCCCATCTCCTAATACCATCTCGTGGTCATCAGGTTTCAGCATGTGAATTTGTAGAGCAAGAAAACCTTCAGTCTATAGCGCCCCTGAACTGTTAGCCCACTAGGGTAGAAGTAAAGAGAGAGGCAGGCAGGGGAGCGTCTAAGCTCATCTTGTGTACACGGGAGAACATGATGGGAGATCTGCTCTGGTTGCTTCTACCCTCTGAGAGCTTCCAAATTTGGCCATTTGCATCTCAAAGCCATTCCTGGTCCTTTTTTCTTGGTGAAGGGAAGGCTGAAAGGAGCTTTCCCAGACTGCATCAGAGAAATCATAGGAATAGGGGGTGACATCAGGTTCTCTGCTCAAGATAGTTTAGTTCCAAATGGGACTTGGGTCCCTTGAAGCAAGAAACAAGGTCAGGATGCTTAGGGAGGCCGGTCGGATTTGACGGGACGTGGGTAGGACTCTCTTCTCTGATGCTGTTGTATCTGTCTCTTGGAAGATCTCTTCTGCTGCTGTTTGTAACCTCCCCACCTCCATCCTCTTCCTCCCTGGTGCACTAAGATTTGAGATGGCTTCTTCAAGATCCCAATTCCTTTGAAGACAGGCTTGAGGATAAGAAGCCCCTGCGACCCAGCTCTCCAGCATAAGAAAAGAATTTGAAAACTACTGGGCATAGAGGAAGAGGCTATAGTTCAGCGCTACAATGCTTGCTTAGCACAAATGAGGCCCTGAATTTAATCCCTAGTATAGTGTGTGTGTGTGTGTGTGTGTGTGTGTGTGTGTGTGATAGGCTGGGATAAATGGGTGGAGAAAACAGAAATTGGGGGTTCTGATTGCCTGAGTAGAAACAGGATTTTATCAAAAAGGCTTTTTTCCCCTCAAAGAGTAGAAAGAAATATTTTAAAATGTTAATAGGTTAATGAGCTCACAGTGATTTTTTTCACTATTTTATTTTCCTTTTCTGAATTTTCCAAATTGCTTGCAATAAACAGGTCATGATTTCATACTTGCCAAATATTAAACATTACGATAAAAAATTTCTTTTATAGGGACATTTATTCGATTTCTTTCTAGGGTATAATGATTTCTATTCTCTATCTTTGAAAGTACATAGTAACAAAATTTAGCTTTTCACTGAAGATGAGATCTTGGAGGTTATAATGTTTGCTGCTATACATACAATTTCTCATGACACAACACTCCTACATGTAGACGTGAACTCTTCTATCACCGGTGCCACAACTATAGTTAGATTTCCACGCCAAACTTTTAACTCTAACAGGTTAAAGCATTTCTCTTCTATTTATCAAGTAAAGACATGTTATCAGAAAGTTTTAGTCAAAGAGGTCACAGGAAGATCAGTTTGATAGTGTGAGAAGAGACCAAGGTAGAGAAATCAGCTAGAGTCCAATATCACGGCGTAAGTATGTGTGCATGTGCATTATCCTGGTAAAGGCATAAGAAATCAAAAGATTGGTGACGATGTTAAAGAAAAAATGAAAGCAAGGTTACTGCAATAAGGCTGTTAAGAGGACTTGGTGGTAATAAATAAACGGATCAAGGGCAAAAGTTATGGTCCCAAGCCCCAGGATTGGGAAAAATCAGAGTGACATTAACAGAAAAAAGTAATTCAGGTGGTGAAGATGGTACATAATGACACACAGGTTCCTGTAAATTTTACAGTATTTATTAATGGGATATATTCGGTAATCAAAATGATGTAACTCCCAGTAGTGAATACAGGAAAGAATGACATAACAATTTAGAGTGGAAAAAACGGGGCAAATTAGGTATTTGTAAAAATTGGAAATAAAAATTGAGCAACATAAACCAAAAAGAAAGGGCTCCAGGAGAGTTTAAAGGCCATTATTATAGGATGAACTCTAGTCCCCTAGAAGATTTGTTAATGTCCTGATCTCTGGTAACTGTGAATGTGACCTTATTTAGAAATGAGTTCTTTTCAGATGTAATCAGCTTAAGACCAGTTCGTACTGAGTCAGGGTGTGACTGATGTTTTTGCAGGTTGAAAAGTGACAGAAGCAGACACAAAAGAAAGATGGCTGGGAGAAAATGACAGCAGAGATCAGAATCACACTGCCACAAGCCAAAGAATGGTTGAGCCACCAGAAACTGGAAGAGGTAAGGAAGGATCCTCCTCTGTTGCCCCCACACCCCTGCTCACACTTTGATTTCAGACTTCTGGCCTCCAGAACTCTGAAAGAGTTCATTTCTACTGTAGTAATGCCCTGGTTGTGGTACTTTGTTATGGCAACCACAGAAATTAACACCATATTCATTCAGCACTCAGCCCAAGGGAAACAATGTACATGTTTAGCTTTCCAGAGGGTTAGGTTTTCAGGACTATGTCACCATGGAGATCATGTATGCTATAAAGTTACCCATTAAACCTATAGAGAGATTAGGAGTGTGTAAGTTCAATAGCTATGTGTACTTTCACCTTGATAACTCAACCACGGCTGTTATCTGATCATTACGTGACTGTTACCAGAAATACAGAGGCCTGTCCAGCTGGCTTTCCTGGCACAGCCATCCCCACTAGAGAGACAAAGCATCCCGGGCATCTCCACCTCGTGGCACTCCTTCTTCTGTGAGGGCTGCTGGTTTTCAGAAAAGCTCCTGAAGTGTTTGTTTCGCTGTAAAATGAGGAGACAAGAAGCAAGAAGCTCAAATGTCAATCAAGATTGAGCCAGTTGAGGGAGCGTGAAAGGGTGAAAATGAACAAATCCAACCTAATGTGAGATGAGCATAATCGGCATGGGTATACCCTACCAGCCGTGGTTTTCCAAGCTCAGAATACTTGGCCTTATTTACAAACACTCTCATCTTTTCAGTTTGACTAGACAGGCACTAACTAGCTCTTTAGTGTTTAATAGGAAAATTAAAGGTTTGAGTCACATGAATTCGTAGGCAGCTTATTTAACTTGAGGGCCGCATCTTTTCCTAATTAGTACTTCAATAAATATTTATTGAACACTTATTATGAGCCAGGCAATGTGCTACACTCTGAAGATACCAAGAAGAGGAAAACATAAATCCTTCCTCTTGAGGAATTTGCACAACAATGAGGGAAAGAGACAAATCACTGAAGGATACTGTGATTTTTAAAACTCACAATGTTGTAATGATTATTGATGATGATGATATTAATGTCAAATATATTATTTGCTTAATGAATAAGGACGCCGAGAGAAATGTATACTAAAACTCCCTCTGGAAAAGCAAGGCTACCTGCCTCCAAATGTTGGAATGAGGGCACGCTCCTTCTCTCCAACAGGAACAAGAGGCCAGGAAAGGAAGACATAACCAGGAAGAGAAAATAAGCCAGCCTGTTTCAAGAAGAAAAACTCCAAGGATTCACGTTTTCTTCAAAGAAATGCAAACAGGTCAAGGGGAGGTATGGGAAAGTACATGAGATGAGGAAGGGACCATATCTTGACAATGTCTCGTGTCAACATCCATTCTCTAAGCCAGACTTTTTTTCCAGATTGGTATTCATAAGTAGAATGGAGGGCGAATTTCTCTATGAGAAGGTATATATGCATATACATTTGTTTCATTTCAAATATAATCTTAAAATGTATACCCTAACCATTTGCATAACCACCTTATAAGTTAGTATTGCCACATAATTTTAAACTTTGCATTTGTATTTATAATAATGTTTGTGCCATGAAGTGCTTACTTGTAGCTTGTCACATATTAAGAGTGGGGAGCATTCAATTCATCTTAGCTATCTAGCTGTGTAGTAGCGTCTGTGGCAGAGAATTCTGGTTGTCTCCTAATATAAATTTCCCCTTTTTCCAAAGTAGTGAAATCACAAATATTTAGATGAAGACATGGCTGTCCAGGAAAACATACATTTTCAGACTCCCTTGCAGCTAAGTATGACTGTGTGAATGAGTTCAAGTCAATAAATTATAAACAAATATCTTGTAGTGGATTCTGGGATTCTGTCTTAAAAGCAAGGTTATTTTCAATATTTGTCTATAAAGTTGAGTTTTCCAAGTTTCAAATATATCATATCATCCTTGGTTCCCAATTGATTCTATTACTGATATGGGTAAGATCATTCTGAATGTCTATTTTTACAGTTATTTCAATATTCACTTATATAAGTCCATATTTTGAGGAGAAATATCAAAACATTCTGCACCATCTGAGCAACCATCATTTAATTGAAATATACCACATAATCTCACTGTTTCCATTTGCATTTATATTTATAACCATTGTGGATTTCAAGAAGCACTTCTTTCCTTTTTTTTAATTCAGGTTGACAATTGTTAACTGGTAATTGGAGCACTTAGTCATTTACATTTGTAATTACTGATATATCTGGGCTTAACTTTCTATCTTATTTTATGCATTTTTCCTATCTTTCTTCTCCATTTTCAGATTCACTGATTTTTTTAAGTCATTTTGATATATAAATAAATATAAATTACGTCACATCCTTGTACGTAATCTTTTTAGTAGTTACCCTAGAAATAACAACCCAAAAACATAACATATGAAAATACAATTTTAATGACTATTCTTTCTGGGGCAATAAAAGAAACTTAGAGCACTTAGCTGTCCTATATTTTGAAAACCCTATAGTTTATTACTGTGCATTCAACGACTCTATAAATTGTTTTGGTTGTTATTTCTCTCAAGACTATTTTATTAAAAGTAGTCCCTCCTTCCTTTTTATTTAATGTTTTAAGACCTTGTTATTAATATGTCAGAGAAACCATTTAATTCTCTAAAATTATCTATATTATGGATTTGGTTTTTCATATTGTTGATTAATTTCTTCATATACCTATGAAGTGGCAGCCAGAACTAAAGGTTGGACTAGATTGAGGTTAAATATACCTTATGCAAGTGTATTTTCTCAATCCTTCTTTAGTGACACTGAAATTGATTGGTGAATTAGTAGTGTCAGCTGATATCTCTGCTATGACGTTTCCTTTTTGCAATTAGTCTTCATCTACACCTTTCAACTCAGGCAACCGCTGATCTGTTTTCTATCCCTGTAAATTAATTGTGCCCGTCACAATGATTTTAAATGTGTGGAACCAATTTCTCTTTTGTACCTAGCTTCTTTCACCTGAGTAATATTGGTAAGACTCATTCATTCTGTCCCATGCATCAGCATATTGTTCTTTTTAAATTCTGACTAGTATCGCATTGTACAAGGAATGATCAAAATATACAGTAAATTTTACTACAGCAGAAGCCATTAACTCCCCTCAAAATGCTTCCCCTCACTTTGAACACACTTATTCTATCATTCCTGCCCCTTCTGAAGCGGTTCTGTAAGTCCTTTTTTATCTTTACACAGTGCTATGAAAGATACCATGAATGGTGCTTCTGAGTGCCACTGAATGGAAATGCAGCCTCCTAAAGACTTTACACTGTGTCTTCGTCCACCTTATTTGCCGCATCTGCCAACGTCCAACTCCTGGCCCTTCCCCACAGTCAAGTGATCATGAAAGGTAAACGTTTTGAATTGATTCAGAACATTGAGATGGCCACAATAGTGCAACAAAACACACTCACAAGCGAGAACTTGGAGAACCACTTAGAAAGTGGCAAAATGGACGAGATAAGTGTATTCAATTTGATAAGGAAGACTTTGGGGGGATTAATGGCAATGCGTATTTTACTGCAACAATTATTTTACTGTAAACATTCACAGTATTTTTCCATCATACTTTATTCAGAAGATCCATAATTTGGATATCGGGTCACTTCTTCATAGTCATTTGTTTCCATCTGGAAACTACTATGAATAAAGTTGTAAAAACATGCCTATACCAGTCTTTTCATGGGCACATGTTTTCATTTCTCTTGGTTAAATACTACCTAGGAGTGGAATTGTTGAGTCATATTCAAGGACTCAAATTCAACATTTGAATTTTATAAAGATTGCAAAGCCATTTTTCAAAAGCAGTCGTACAATTTTATAATCACAAAATCAGTGTGCGAAAGTTTCAGTTGATCCCTGTTCTGACCAACTACTCTTTTTAGCTAACATTATGCTATAGAATATGAAAGGATAGATCATTTTGATCTTTGCTTGGAATTCCCAATGACTAATTACATTGAGCATTTATTTATTCCCTCACTGGCCATTTGTGGGTTTTTTTGGTCGATTATCTAGTCACGTCTATCGCCCAGTAGGATTGTTTGTATTATACGCAAGCGTTGTTTGAGTATTATGCAAACAGGTTCTTTGTAAGAAAGGTATATCGTTACTATGTTCTCATAAGCTTTGGCTTGTGCTCGCTTCAGCATCAAGTAAATAAACTCTTGCTAGCCTTCTGAGTTGCAAGAGATTTTTCCTATTTTTCTTCTAGAACTTATACAGTTTTAGGCTTTACACTAAGGTTTATAACCCATTTTAAAATTAATTTTATACAGTTTCATTTAAGGTTTGAGATTTATTTTTTCCACTTGGATAGTTAATTGTTCTAACACTATTTTTGGAAAGAATATCTTTTCTCTCATTGAATTACATTGATGTTTTTGTGAAAAATAAACCATGTAGGTTTACTTCTAAAATCTCTTTTCCTTCGCAGTAGTCTTATCTGTTTCTCTTTAAACCAACATGACATAATCTTATTAACTGCTACTTTAGAGTAATTCTTGAAACCAGACAGTGTTTATTCTCTAACTTTTTCTTCCTTTACAAAATTATTTTGGATACTCTACATCCTTCCTATTACCATTTCAATTGTAGCATCAGCTTTTCAATACTTACTGGGAAAAAAAAATGCCTGCTGGATTTTGTTTGTGGTTGAATCTATAGGTAATCTAAGAATTCTTGCCCTAAAATACTCAACACTACATACCTCCCCTGTGGTGAACTTATTATTGTGGTCAACTTGAGCAGGAACACCCAGCTGAACTGAGTTGGTGTCCTTGTGGGCTCAGAGGATCCACCTGAGGATTGTTGCCCACACAACATAAAGGAGAAGGGGAGCAGAAGATGGCGGCTGTGTCCCAGGAGAAGGTCTGTTGTGCTGGTACTTCTGAAGGGAACTCAGCTGTTCTCATCGCAGGAGGAGCTCGGGGCCTGCTATTGTCCCGAATGGCTGCTGTTTACTTCAGGGGAGCTCTGGTCTTCATCTCCACTGTGAGCATCATATCCCGGTTCCAGTATAGATTTCTTCAGTCTTTTAGTTCAGACACAGACGTACACAGGACATTGCCGTGGACTGCCAGCCCTTGATTGGCTCTTTCAGGTCTGCAATGCATAGGTAGATATTGTATGCTCTTCCTACATTTGGCTTATATGTGTGTGTAAATGTTGTAATTTGTAAATGTCCTGTATTAAATCTGCTCTCTCATAAACCATTGGCTCTAGAAAGTAACTAATACACCCCCCATTTATGTCTTTAAATTTATCTTTGAAATATTTTGTAGTTCTACATTTTATTAACTTTATTAAATTTTTCCTGAATTTGTTATAATTCATTATGATATTATAAATTATGGAATTATAAATATTTTTATTTTTAAACTTACTATAGTCTTATTTAGTATGTCTAAATACATTTTTGTACACCGACATTATCACTTAATCTTGTTATAAACATAGATGTAGATACCTTACTACTGTCTACATAGAATATTGTCTCGTGTGCAAAGAAAGACACTTGTACTTCACTTTCCAATCCATGTGCCTCTTTCTTTTCTTGTCTTGAAGTCCTAGCTAAGTCCTCTAGTATATCTCAAATAGAAGTGCTGAAAGCAGACATTTATGTCTTTTTCTCTTTCTTTGGAGATCTCTTATTAACTATAATGTTAGCTGTAAGGTTTTTATAGACGCTTGTTATTAGGGTGAGGATGCTCCCTTTTATTCCTAGTTTGCTGAAATTAATACTGAATTGTACAAAGTGATTTTCTTCATCAGTTAAGACGATTATATTTTTTGCCTCATTCTGTTAATACAGTTGAGTTGTATTGATTTTTAAGTAATAAACCAACCTATGCTACTAGAATTAAGTATCACATGGTAATGATATGCAATCCTTTATTTTATATATTGCTTTATTTTCGTTTCTTAATATTTTGGTTTCCATTTTTCTGTCTTTCTTCATGATTGACATGGGTCTGTTTCCACTTTTTTTTTAATGTAATTTCCTGTCTGATTTTGGTATTGGGATAATACTTATAAAATAAGTATAAGCCTTATAAAATAAGCTAGAAAGTATTGTCTTCTCTGTTTTCTGAAAAAGTGTGCAGAAGTTTTATCCATTATTTTTGGATATTTGATACAATTCATCAATGAAACTATTTGAGACTGGAATTTTTTTGAATTTTTTTGATCTAGAATTCAAAAATTTAGAGAATATTTGGGCAAGTCTTGTCTTCTATTTCTTCTAGAGTCTGTTTTTATAAATTGTGTTTGACAGGGAATTTGCCAATTTAAGTTGTCAAATTTAAATGTATAAATTTGTTCATAAAATCCCTTTTTTAAAATATCAGTAGACTATGTAGTGATACTGCAATCTCATCCTTATACTGACAGTTGTCTTTCTCCAAATTTTTTTCCTTGATTATCTTTCTTGGAACTCTAAAATTTTATTAGTATTTTCTAGGAACCATTACTTGAATTTGTTAATTTTCTCCCTACATGACTTTTCAAATTTTCACTAGTTCTTAATGTTATCATTGTTATTTTCTTATTCTACTTACTTTTGATTCAGTTTGCTCCTTCTTTTCTAGTTTGGTAAGGTGGAAAATAGGATAATTTTTTAGTCTTCCTGCTCTAATAGAGGAATTTCATTCAAATTTTGCTCTCAGAACTGATCTAGCTATTGTCTCAAATTCTGATAGGTTGTTCTCTGTCCACATACCTTCCCTTAAAATATTTCCTAAACTCATTTTTTTATTTTCTTTTAGACTTAGGCGGTTTTGAAATTATTTAACTTCCAAAAATATTGGGAATTTACTACTTATCTCTTTGTTATTTATTTCTAATTTATTTCTGTTGTGATCAGAGAACAGTGTAAAATTTCCAACTATTGAAAGTTAGTAAGACTCATATTTCTAGCCTAACATGTGGTCCATCTGGAGGAAAATTCCAAGAGTGCCCCCCCAAATGTTTATACTGCAGTTGTTGGGTAAATGTCAACAAGGTCGGATTAGTTGAAAAGTGGGTTAGAATTTTTTAATCTGCTTGTTCTAGCAATTATTCAGAGAGGGGAATAAAAATTCTCTAAGTTTGGCTCCAGATTTATTTTTCCCTTTAACTTTTCTTTTTTGCTTCGTGAGTTTTGATTCTGTAATAGAAATGGATATAGATTTATTATTATTAGTTCTTTCTGATGAATTACATGCAGTGCCTCTTAATCTCATAATATTCTTTTTCTTGAGGTCCATTTTGTCTAATAAACCCATGCGCTCTTTCTTATGCTTAAACTCTTGTTATACCTTTATCTTTTACTTCCAAACTATGTGTCTTTCACTTTAAGTGTTTCTTTAGATTATCAATAATGTACATGATAAAATTGGAATGTGTTTTTGTGTGCTAATGAGATGACTTATGGTGGGGGCACCTGGATAGTGTCACAGTGGGGACTGGTTTCCAGGGGAACCGAGGATGTGATTAGAGGTTTGGCACTTTTCAGCCTCACTCACTACCTCAGGGGAGGAAATGGGCTGAAGGTTGGCTAAGGGCCCATGATTACGCCTGTGCAGTGGAGCCTCCCTAAATGCCTAAAAAAGCAAAAGAGCTCCAGGTTAAATACTTGCAGGTGCTACAAAGAACATAACCAGGAGGGTGTGAAAGTTCCCCAATCCTCCGCATACTTTGCCCTGTCTTTTGATTATTCCTGCTTTGTACTTTTTATAATACATGGGTAAATACAATCAAGGTGTTTTCCTGAGTGCCACGAGCAAGTCTAGCAATACTCAACCTGATGAGGGGGACATAGAAACCTCCAACTTGTACCTGGTCAGTCAGAAGCAGAGGTGGCAATCCGTGATGGCCTCTGAAGTGGGCGGGGAGTGGAATACAGTCTTGTGAGACTGACCTGTTCACCTGTGGAATCTAATGTTAATTTCAGCGTAGATGTCAAGATTGAATTGAATCTTAGGAAACCCAGCCGGCATTCTGAAAATTTGAGACTTGTTTGGTTTGGAAAAAGATCCACACCTATTTGGAGTCCAGAAATTGTATTTGTGAGAGTCTTACTTAAAATTACCACCAGCCATCTTTAACTTGTCAATGTCTGTTTAGGGATGATATCGTACTACTACCCTCTTCTAGGTTCACATGTCTTTCCATGGCTTCTTCCATACTGCAGTATTTCTGTGAATCTTACAACAATAGGGTCTATTTAACTACACCATCCTCTGCCTGTTTGTAATAACTTGTATTTCTAAGCGTATTATAAAGTTCATCTTTCAGTGTAATATTATTGCCCTAAGCAGTTCATTTTCTTCTAATTGAATCACGAAAAGATAGATATAAAGTCTTTTGTATTTACCATTTCTGTTATCTTTATTTCTTTTTGCACTTTCAATTTACTAATACCATTTTTTTTACCTTAAAGTAACATTCGAAGATTTCTTCTGATTTAATCTACTGACAATGATTAAATCACTTTTTGTTTATCCGAACATGTCTTTTTACTTTCTTTTTCCAAATTAAAATGATATTTTCTCTGGATGTGCAATTCCGCATTGCAGTTATTTTTTTTCAATATGTCAAAAGTGTCACTTTAATGTTCTGTACTGTTTTTCTGGTGAAAAAAATTACTGATCATTCTTCTCTTCATTCATTTTATATAGTTGTTTTCTTTTCTTCTTGTATACCTTTGAGTTTCTTTGTATCTTTTGTTTGCAGTAAGGGAATTGTGATTTGACAATGCTCCAGAGCCACTATTGAAAAGATTATTCTTTCAGCATTTTGTCAAAAATAAATGGACTACATATGTGTGGATCAATTTTTAAAATTTCCATTTAGTTCCATCATTCTGTTTTTCAAGAAGTATATTATTTAATTTCAAGGTTACAATGATTTTTCCAGGCATCTTTCTCTTTTTAATTCTATGTAGTTTTGTTCCACTGTCATTAGAGAAGATACTTCATTATTTTAGTACTTTTATGTTTATTATAACTTGTCTTATGGCCAAAATTGAATCTCTCTTGATAAATGTTCCTTGTGGAGTAGAAAGAATGAATATTCTGTTGTTGCTGGGTGTAATATTTCATAAATATCAACTCAGTCAAGTTAGTCGATGGTGCCCATCTGGTTCCCTTTATCTTTACAAAGTTTCTCTCTAGTTGTTCCATTAACTATACTGAGAAAGGAGTGCGGGAATCATGAAGTAGAATTGTAGGTTTGTTGATTCATCCATGTGGTTCCATCAGATTTTACTTCATATATTTGGCTGCTTGATTTCCATCCTCTTCATGAATTAACTCCTTCACCATTAAGCAATAGGCCTCTTTGTCCCTGATAATATTTTTGGCTCTGAAAATTATTTTGTTTGGTCTTATTACAGGTCCCCTGATTTCTTTTAACTAGTGTGATCATGGTAGGTCTTTTTCTATGCATTTACTTCCAGCTTATCTGTGTCTTTACACTGAAAGTGTTTTTGGTGTGGTTGGTTGTCGCTTTAATCAGCATTATATAGTGTGGTTTTATTCTTTTATTTGACCTGATAATCTCTGTTCTTTAATGAGATGTTAACACTATTTACATTTATTGTGGTTCTTAATATAATTGTGGTTGAATCCATCGCCACTTATTTCCTGCTTATCCTGTTCTTTTCTCCCACTTTCTTCTTTATTCTGTTTTATTTTAGATTGTTTTTCAATTATTCTATTTTATTTGTTCACTTATTAGTTATAATTCTTTGCTATGTCATTTGAGCAGTTGCTTTAGAGGTTACATAGTTTTAACTTGCTACAGTCTACCTTGAAGTGATATTATACTGCTGGAAATATAGTATGAGAAAATTATAATATCTGGGTTCCTTCTTATCTGGATTTTTTTCTATCTTCTTCATGCACTCTATTTCTAAATAGGCTATAACTCTTACAAGCATTGGTTTTGCTTTTTTTTGTTTTGTTTCCTTTGAATAGTTAATTATATTTCAAAGAGATCTAACTAATAGAGAAACAGTCTTTATATTTACTCATAGTTACAGTGTCCTATGTTCTTCATCCTTTTATGCAGATTTGTATTTTCATATGGCATAATTTTCCTTTGGCTTGAATAACTACATTTAGCATTTCAAATTGTAGGTCTATCGTTGAAGAATTATTTAAGCTTCCACATGATGGAAAATTCCCTCAGATTGCCTTTGTTTCTGAAAATATTTTTGTTGGGTACGAATTTGTAGGTGTTTTTTGCTTGTTTCCTTTCAGAACTTTAAAAATCTTGCTGCTAGGTCTGGTTTGCATTGTGTTGGATATGTCTTCCTTGGTATAGAATGTCTTTTTGCCTCATGATTTTTAACATTACCCTTTCTTTACTTTTTAAGCAATCTGCTTGGAGCTTTATTCATGTTTCCTTTGCTTGGAGTTCACTGAGCTTCTTAGATCTGGCATTCTTCCCAGGTAATACCAGCTGCCCTGATCCTCCTGGAACTCCAGCTTTGCCTCCTGATCACAGGGAAGCCGCTGCCCGACGAACCCCTTCTACGTGTGATCTGGAAATTCTTTTCAGGCAATAAATGGTGGCAATAATAAGAAGCTCCTGTTTTGTCTCCACTGTCTCAGGGATCCCCACCTTATCTTCTTGGTGTGTGATTTTTTTTTTAATTATTTCATATATTTTGTCTGCTTTTCAAATTGTTTTATTCAGAACCGTAAATCTAGCCCCTGTCACTCTACCTTTGCTGGAAACAAAGAACATTTAGTGGACATCCACTATGCAGCAAGCACTTTGCAGCTACTTTTTCACTCAGTTCCATCAGAGTCCTATGACGAAGTTACTATCAGCTTATGTTACAGGTGAGGAATCCAGAGCATAATGCAGCATGAATGCCTTAAATCACATGCTAGATGTGTTTGACTACAAAAAGATGCTGCCTCAGGTGAAACAGAGAAAATAAATTATGGAGAAGCATATGAATGTACATAGGTGAAATCCATTTTTTTTTTTTTTTTTTTTTTGGTGCTAGGGATCGAACGCAGAGCCTTGTGCTTGGTAGGCCAGCACTCTAACCACTGAGCTAAATCCCCAGCCCATGTAAAATTCATTTTATCATAATCACAACAGCGTAAATGACTTCTTTGCCTACTGGTGGTAGCTGGAGCATAATTTGGAAATGACACTTTTACATTTCCAAGAGCTATCTGGGTTGATTATTTTCTTTCTTGTCCATTAACAAAATCCTGGGCAGACTCTACACACTTCTGGCCACTTTATTTACAAAAAAAGTTTTAGGCCACTTTGAAGTTCCAATTTCATATGCAGTTTATACCCTTCCTCCCTGGACTTCAGGAGTTTGGAGAAGAGAAGGAGGGTGATCTGTTCTATCATCTTCCTTTCACCCTGGAGTAAGGGGACTGGGTGTGATCTTTTTGATCACCCTCTCTCATCTTTTCAATATGAACCTCTCTGAAGCTGTAAGCTAGAAATGGGAGAAATTGAAATAGGAAAAATGGAGCACTTTTCCTATATTGCTGCTACATTTTTGTGCCAAGGTATTGCTGGCATTTCCCCATGTATTTCTGTTTTTATGGGGTCCTGACTTCCTCTGCTCTTAATTGTTGAAGAAGGTCACCTTCATGTGGGTCCTCTGCATTTTTGCCTCCCTTGGGCTCTGCCTATGGTTCCATCTCCTCGGGGGAAAGCATCCCTCCCAAGAAAAGGAGTGTCATGGGCATGGCATGGTTTCTGCTCCCTCATATGATCCCCATATTCTTTCAGAAGGAGCCAGGTCCCCACACATCCTCAAAGGGCTGCGTGGCAGCCAGAATGGGTCTGCTCACCATTCTCCCACCTGGAGGGTCCTTCTTGCCCTCCAGCCGTGGATCGTTTCTGCAAGCCTCTTCTTCCCAGTTCTCTCAAGATGACACACCGGAGCCAAGCGCCTCTAAAAGACCCTCACCATCGTCGGCTCTGAGAGCAACAAAGCGATGAAGCGGAGGCTGTCCTGTCCTGCAGTTTGAGAAGCCTCCGCGTGGGGAGGGGGCGCAAGTCTCCCCCTGTGTGGCACATTCTCTGCAATACTTTCCTTGGACCCGCCTCATTCATTTACATTCCGGAGGTGAGGGAATTACCTCATGGGAAAGGGCGGGAAAGGAATTACTTCCCACTGAGAGAACAGTGACTCTCCCTCGCCCTCTCCTCCCTCTCCCCCAGTAATCTCCTTATAATAGCTTGTTTGCTGGGTGATGATGGTGGGTAATAGGGCCTGTTTAGCTGCCTCTCGGTAAACTCTAGGGGGATTACCGGGCCCAGCTTTGGCGGCTGTCTTTAGACAGTGGCGTATTATTGCCTCTTATTCTCAGACCGAAGCCCCAAAGCAGCAGTAAAAGTCCACCCAATATCGTGTGATATAACCAGGGGTCCGGCTCTGCCCCCTACTGCAGCAATTTAAGTACAAGCCCAAAAGCTGATAAAATTTCATTTTGTTTAAAGCTATTTTTGCCACTCTGGCAATTTGAGTAAGCTCTGAAGTGCACTACACAGGGACGGCAGCCTGAGAACAGTGTGCAAGAACGCAGAATAAACACATTTAATACTCTCCTGGGAGAAATGTGCACAATCACGGCAGAAAGAAAAAGGTGCTTTCTTCGGGCCCAGAGGTGGTTTCCAAGAAGCAGGAATGGGAGTGGTGGGAGGGAAGCCAGGCGAAAGTGGGGAGAGCTGGACGCAAGAGAGGAGGAGGGAGCGACCAAATGCGGCCAAGGCACGTCCTGCTCTCATTCTCGGCTCCCATGGACACGGCCCGGAGCCAGCAATATGGGCCCCTTGAGGTGAGGGCTCGACTTGGGCAGGCTCCTGACCCCTCATGGTGATTTAGAGCTCTGGCATCTCCTCCAAGATCTGGTGCCTAGGGCCCACGGAGCTGGAGCTCCCGACCAGGAGGCAAGCAGGGAAAAAGAGGGCCTTCAAGTACAGGCAATCAACATTGGCCCCGCGGCCCTCTCTAAAGTCCCCTCCCCTCCTCTGCCCCACAACAGGCTCACAAGTTTACTGAACAAGAAAACAAACTCATTAATCCAGACTTAGCCTGAGACCACAAAAGAAACAAGCAACATTCCCAACGGTGAGAGCCTTGAATCTGTAGGTAAGTGCTTTCACTTCGATCTGCAGTAAAAGTCTAGACGTGTTAGACTCTAAATCGAGCTGCCTGAATATGCATTTCTTTCTTGGGTCCTGACTTTATCCTCTTTTTTAATGCTGACATTTTTCCTGCATTCTCACCACAAAGCTTTACTGATACAATCTGTTTAGATCCAGCACACACTGTGCTCTGAACCCTGAGATTTCAGAGGAGAGGAAGGATGTACCCCTGCTTCCTGCAGCCAGACTAGGAGGGAGATAGAAATTCCCTCAGATTTGGACATGTGGGTATGCGACGTGGGGACAGCATCTAAAATCTAGGAAGATATGTAAGGGCAGAAGACGAGCCTATGCGGAGCCTCATTTCCCCATGCCCTTGTAGACAGATCATTTAACACGCTGTTTTATTTTTATCAGTAGACCCTGCTCTTTGAGATATCAGTGGTTCAGATTTGTTATGAATGATCGGACTCCAGAGTGGCACCTCTGAAAGCTCCCAACAGGGAAAACTGTGTCTCAAGGACCACACACTGGCGCAAAGCACGGCTTGGGCTGAGGGAGCACACGCATGTGTAAAAGAATGGGGGGGGGCCCAGGATATTGAAGCCCTGAGTCCCCAAGCTCTCTCCAGTCCTCTGAGCAAGCTCTTTGGGAGCCTTTAAGAAATAGCAAAGGGACTTCCCTGAGCAGGTAAATAATGCTTTCCACATAAAGGGTGCCCCCCACCAAGAGTTGTTCCTATGCTTCTCTGTTGATGGTTACAACAATCTGACTGGGGGCTCTGTAGGGAGCCTATTGACAAACACTGCTCCTCTGGTAAGGAGGCTGAGGCTCAGATAAATGACTTTGCCTCCATCTTCCTGTGTCACTCCGGAAACTCTTTGTACTCCTGGCAACATTTCCCAACAGTGTGATTTTAGCTGTTAGGCAGCTGTGGTTTCAGAAATACCCACATTCCGAACACTGATCTCACACCAAATGCCAGGAATCAGCGTCTCCACCTTGCTTTCGCCTGAGAGCATCTAGTTTCATTGTTTCTAGACAGTGACGAGAATGGAGAGGAACAGGGCCAGGGGACCCCTGTACAAACGCTTCGACTTGGAGAGGAAGAACACCAAGCAGGCTGAAGCCAGACTGGGCCAAAGACTGAGGAGGCTAGAGGACGTCTGCCTCTACCACCTGAAGGTGCTGAGCAGGGAGCAGAGACAGCTCCAGAAGGACCTGCAGAGACTGCAGCAAGGTAGGCTTCCAGCCCCGGGAGCCGGAAAGCAAGAACTTCCAAGCTCTGTCCTCATCTCTCCTCAGTCCCACAGCTCCATGGAGCAGCCCACTCACAAAGCCGGAGCGATCACTTCTCAGGCTCCCAATCACTCGCTTCTTGCTTAAATCTTTAGTTTCTCCACTTTCTTATTTGATTTCTAACTCTGCTCTCTTTTTACTATTTCTGAGCTGATTTGGTTTCCTCCCTTGTTTATGTCCTTTCTCTTTCACACTTAACACCATTTATTGGGCAGTTCCTAAGGCCCAAGTCACTGTCCTAATCTACTTTATAAAAGTTACAAAATAAGGAAAAACAAAAGACACAAAACCAACGCTGGAGAGGTGTTGGCTCTTGCCAGACAATATCAATTTGTTATAGAGTCAGTGTTGTCCTGCCGTTTTGTGGAAAATTGTCACAATTGTTTGTACCAACTAGCTCTCCCTTGCTCTTCATTAAAATAATCGGGTTGCAATATTACGTCAAAGTTGAGCATAGATCAACTCAGATCCTCAAGACTACGTCCCTTCTCACCTATGGCAGGTGCCAGAACTCAGGGCCACTGGAAATGATGCTCCAGGAGCCATGACTGTAAAATCTTTCAGGTTTACACAGTTTAATATACAGGCACAAAAGCCAAGAATAATGTCCAAACATCTGGCCTAGGAATTATTTCTAACCTCCAATTATTTCTAATTATATAGAATTATGTCTAGTTTCCTGAGACTTGAAAAATGACTCTGAGTAAGTACCAGAGCCCCTCTGCTTTTAATTTCCCTGCCTGCAAGTAATGTTAAATCAACCCAGAATGAAAGACACACACTGGAAAAGGATCTTAGAAGGCATTTTGTTTGATTCTCACTTTAATTCTCAAAAAAAAAGACACTGGGGTCAGATGCCTCCTCTCAGGAGGGTGTATAGAAGGCCAGGTCTTAGGCAGGCGGCCATCCCGGCTGATAGAGAATTTGCCTTGTCATAGGTATATTGAAAGGGTCTGGGCCAGGAAGCAGAAAACTTTGGTTCAGGGGTCTTTTTTTCCATGTTCTAGATCCTCTCTAAGCCTCAGACTTCTTAACAGTGAAATTAAGGGACAGGAAAAAATTAAAATATATCATCCCAGTATTTATTAGGCATTGTATTCAGCAATATTTTTCCATGATTCATTTAACAAAGCGTTATTAAGATTCAATTACATGTCAATTATGGGTTGTTCAAATGTATACTGCCAGTTCTCATCTTTGAGATTTGGATCAGTAGGTCAGAAAGTAGGCTTAAATATTCACATTTTCACTGGTACCAAGACAGTGGGTCGTTCTTTGCCAGTTGTATTGCTCCCGGCTTTGCACAACACTATTACAGCTACTCAGAGGCTAGAATGGAAACATGAAAAAAACAAAAAACAAATATGATCTCTGCCCTCAGGATGCTCATATTTAAATCGGAGGCAGTTCTGCTTTAGAAAAACTATCATCAAAAGTCCTAATTGTGCCAGGCATGGTGGTGCTCGCCTGTAACCCTAGCCCTCTGATAGGCTGAGGCAGGAACATTGCAAATGTGAGTCCCACCTGGGCAATTTAGTGAAACGAGACTATGTCTCAAAATAATACAGATAATAATAACAATAACAGTAATAATAATAATAAATACACAGAGCTAAAGATGTAGCTCAGAGTGGAGACTGTGGCTTTAATATCTAGTACACGAAGAAGAGGGAGAAGGGGAATGGGAGGGGGAGGAGGGGGAGAAGGAGAAAGAGAGGAGAAGGAGGGAGGGAAGGAGAAGAAGCAGCGGTAGAAAATTGCTAGATTAGAGTTATTCACAAAGTAGGGCAGGAACATTGAAAGCTTCCTGTGTTCATCAGAGGGCTCTTAGTAAAATCTCCCAAGGAGGCTGCATGAGAGCAGAAGGGCGGGGGAGGACGATGTGGGCGAGCAGGAACATGTCAGGAAGCCCTGTGGGACCAGGCCACTCCTGGCAGAAAGGGAGAGTTCTGCAAAGACACGTCCATGGCGCTGCTTGCCAGCGGGACAGCAGTTCGGCACCACAGGAGAGGCTCATGTGGCGGGGAGCAGACACGCGCGCCGTCTTCCTAAGCAAAAGAGGGCAAGATCTCCAACATGAATGGCTCCACAGGTCTTGCAAAACAGTTCACATTTTACAGTGCGGGATTTAGGAGCAAGGAAACGACGTGTTCAAACATCAGACCGATCACCCTGGCTGTAGAGTTTAAGGTTAAATAAAGCTTTTGGGTACAAGCAGAGTAGAAAACTGGATGGAATCCCAAAGTGCAAGCCGTGATCTGAAGGCCTAAAACATGGTATTGCTCAGGTGAGGAAAATGAGGAGGCCTGCATCTCAACATCTGTAGAAAACAGAATTGTCAGAGCTTTCTAAGTATATGACCAGAATTAAGAGAGAATATTGCTTAATGCAAGGCAGGCACTCAAGTGTACCCATTAGATCGGACGGCTGGCTGGATAGAGAGCCGCATCTTCACAGAGAGCACAGACTTCCGATCCTGTCGGCCCTCTAGGTCTACACTGTAGTAAGGGGACCTAGCTAGAAGGGGCTCAAAACCCTAGTTTATAAGGAAGTTCTTGCATGGAAAAGGCTTCCGCATAACCCTAAGGAGACAACGAAGAAAGAGGGACCTGCAGAGGTCTGCTTTTAGTCCTGTTTCACAAAGAAATGATAAGATGACAGACCATTAGGAGTTTACTGTGAACTCTAGATCTTAACGACAGTGTAAATTGAAGGAAATCCTGCAACAGCAAACTACTGCAACCCCGAATGATCGACTCGTGACTTGGAAATTAATTGGTTCCTCTATAGCTATGATGACAAGATGCTGAAATATCAACGAGTGGAAAGTCCCCTTCGCCAAGGCTGGCAGTTGCCACAGGTAGATAGAAGGTCACATACTTGGGTGAATGGGACAAAGCAGTCACGCCCCAGAGATTTGGGTTTTGAAAGTACTGTGCCTGCCAAGTAAAACATTTGAACAAAATCTCCACACACCAAGGCAGTTTAGACCTCTGCTCTGGGCATGTCTAAATCCTCCTTAACATGGCCCTGGGAAACATCAAGATAAGCATGAAGATTTTCTGCTTTCCTCTGCTGGGCCAGATCAGCCCACTGTGTGACGGGAACCAATGATCTTCATCCACTGTGTGACGGGAACCAATGATCTTCATCCACTGTGTGACGGGAACCAATGATCTTCATCCACTGTGTGACGGGAACCAATGATCTTCATCCGCTGACTCTCTAGAAGCCCCATTTCCGGCATTTTTTCTCTTCTCTGATTGTATGGGCTTTCTAGAGCACCATAACAAACTCACCACAAACTGAGTGGCTTAAAACTTTGTCTCCCAGGTCTGGAGTCTAGAAACACAAAATCAGTGCGGCCTTTGAGAGGCCTCTTCAGCCTCTCACCTGGCGTGTGGTTGGTGTCTCCTCCCTTTGCACGATGCTCTGTGTGTGTGTCTGTTCGAATTACCTTCTCTGTGAGGACATCACCTACAATGGATTAGGACCCACCCTAACTGCCTCATTTTAGCAGTGTCATCTCTGTAAAGAGCCTGAGGTCTGGGCGTCAGGGTTAGGAGCTCAGCATACCAAATTTGGAGAGTACACAGCTCAACCCATAACCCCTTATTAATTAACTCAAAGCAGGTATCATCAAGAAAAGGTTCCCCTCTTATTTGGCGAATGAAAATCAGAAGACACCAGATGTTCTTATGTTCTCACCCCAAGCCGGACAGAAGCACAGACTCCTTGAACCTAACATTAGGTAAGAAAGTGCTTACTAAACCTGTGGGTGTGGCCCTAACGCCTCTTCCCTACTCATCTCTTTAAAACAGTCTTCTCTCCCTGAGCAAATGTTCCCTTCCTTTTTTTTTGAGGAGAGAATTTATTTAGAAGACAGTTTATTTAAAAGTGGTGAAAAGGGGGGAAAGGGAGATGGTAGATAAATAGCTACTCAATGAGTAGGGAGCATTTGAAAGCGAAATACTCTTCCCTTCCCTCCTTAAACACAGGAACTCTCCCCACTGTCACTCCTGATTCTTCACCCCACACTCACTTCCTCGGTCATCTCAGCTGATACCACAGTGAAAGGGACCTGGTGTAATAACCCAAAAGGTCTAATTATGAGCTTTTCGTTGGTCTTCAGAGGTCTTTCTTCTTTTTTACCTCCCTTCTCAGAGCACTGGCAACCAGGATGACTCAAGAAAGGTACAAAACCAAGTCCCCAATACCCCCTGTATATTACACTGGCCTCAAAGACGCAAAGAAGAGCAAAGAATATCGTCGCTCTCAAAGTTACAGGACTTACTGCTTCAGGGAAGAAAAGTCTCAGGCCCAAGAGAAAGATTCTGCAAAATCACCTAAAGGCGTAGACCCCAACAAGGGCTCTCCTGTCCCATGTCAACACCAAAAAGTTTCCACCAACACCATAGAGCCAGGTGCTGACTCCAGTCCAGCTGGGGAGAGTGGAATGGCACCTGAAGATGAAATTAGATCAAAAGATCCCAATCTAAAGACAGATGGGAATGCTGGGAAGCAACTTCTCCCAAATGCCATGGAATGGGCTAGAAGCTTCCAGGCTGCATCCACAAAGCCAACCTTCTTAGAGTTGTTTGCCAAGGCCAAAAATGCCCACTATCTCCGGCACAGGATTCCCCCAGAGTCTGAGAGGTTGCTCAGCACTGGGGAGATATTTGGGCATGGAGAATCCTCACTGGCCCAGGCAGGGAGGGATTGTGAAAACTGGATACCACCTAAATCCCTCCTCCTCTAGGTGTTTAATGTAGCCTGACAATAACATACAACATAATCACAAAGGAAATGTATTATGGGAAACTGATCCTATCTAGGTAGTTCCATTTTAGTTTTCTCTTTCCCACTTTCAACCTGCTCATATCAAACCTTTGGATCCTAATAAAAGTGCAGTAATCAATACAGAGAAAATAAACAGAAATACAAATGTATGACTTTTTGATCCGTAAGATCTCTTTCTCTCTCTCTCTCTTTCTCTCTCTAAATGCAAGTATATGAAAAATGAAAGGAGGCACGAATCTTCTGAAAATATTTTAAAATATGGACATGTGTTTTTAATGTCATCAGAAATAGGAATATGCATTAATGACTGGACTTTTCTCCAAGGAAAGAGTCCTGCTTTCATTGTCTCCCACTTCGATGTTCATGGTGCCACCTCACAATGACACAGCTCTCTCCTTGTTTTCATTTCATCTATGGTAGCTATAAGTATGCGAACTTGGTTGAAAATAGTACTGTACTATAGAGCAGGCATGATGGCACATGCCTATAATCTCAATAGTCTGGAGGCTGAAGCAGGAGGCTCACAAGTTCAAGATCAGCCCAGGCAATTTAGCAACTCAGGAGAGCCTGCCTCAAAAGCAGGGGACTGGAGATGCTGCTCAGTGCAAAGACTCTGTTCAATGCTCAGTACTAGAAAAAAAAAAAAGTATGCTATTAATGATATTACTGCCTATAAATTGCTCTTGGTTCTGTGCTGTTTTCAAACATTTTCTTGCCTTCCTTTCTTTCTTCTTTTCCAAGTAGTACCATTTTAGTTTCCATGTTCTCACTTTCGGCCTGCTTTTATTCTTTTATTAGGACCCAAAAAGTTTCTATCAGCTGGTTGAAAGCGGATCTTAATGAAAGAATTTAAAAAAAAAACCTATTTCCTTTTGTAGCCTTTCGAATGGAAGGATTTCAGAAATCTTTTGTCACCTCTCAACACTGTCAGATTCACATCAGAATCTATCAAGAACCATCCCGCTGCAAAACGAGAGCTTACTAAATCTGTTAAAAAGTCCCTTTTTCAAGTAGGTCTGTAAAGTTGGGCTCCAGTCTAAGTCAATCTAGCAGATTCTGTTTCTCACACAAGTGTCCAAATTTCATACTAAAAATAAGTGATGTCATAAGTCATCAGAGGACATCAGCTCATTATTATGCCATTTTAATCCTATTGTCCACCTAATCAAGTGTAAAAATCATAACACATTCTATCATTTGTTAGTTACACCAACTCCATTAGAAATATTAGCTTATACTTTTAACTACAATGTCTTAAGGAAATCAAGCACTTACTGGTGAGTAAATTCAAATCTTCAAACCAGTAGCAAAGTTGGGTACCAAATGGATAAACTCAGAACCTATTTATTTATTCATTTATTTTAAATCGAATTTTTTTTTTTTTCAAGAGAGGGTCTTACTATGTTGCCAGGCTGACTTCAAGCATTTCTCCTGCCTCAGCTTCCCAAGTAGCTGGACTACAGACTACAGGCATGTACTGCCTGGGATGGATTTAATATTAGACATCAACATTTGTTGTAAGCTAGCCTAGGGATATTTTGAAGAAACAAGATTATTTAGAACAGCACTGATAAAGGAGACCAACCTACTAATATTACAAATATCCAGAAATGAAGATCAATTTATGTTTAATTACATTTAATTGGGAATTAATTTAATTAAATTATACTTAAGTTAATAACATAATTTAATTCCCATTTAGGTGCCTGTGTCTAAAACAATAATTCACAACAACTCCCATTTTTTAGTATCTCCTACTGGGCCTAACACTTGACATACAACATGCCTACTGATCCTCCCAACTCTGCAAAACAGTGGGGTTTGGTGTTTTGAAATGGGGATTGAAACCAGGGCCTTCGCACTGAGCTACACCTCTAGCCCTTTGTTACCTTCTGTTCTGAGACAGGGTCTCACTTAAGTGGCCAAGTTGCCCAGGGTGAGCTTGAACTTGTGTTTCAGCCTTTCTGCTTCAGCCTCCCAGAGTGCTGGGATCACAGGGTTGCCCCACTCTGCCTGGAAGTTTTGTTTGTTGTTTGTTTTCAATCCCCATCTTACATGTAAGGAGATTGAGAGTAGAGTAGTAACAACTTGCTAATACTGTACACGACAGACCAAAATTTGATCCCTGTTCTATTCACTATCCTTGGTCACTCTTTTTCCATTTACCACATTGGTGCATATTTGAAAACAAAAGCCTGGAATAGTCTTGGGAGAATCAGTTTGATAAGCCCAGCCTCTGCTCTTCAATGGGGAAACAATATTTCATAGTGGAGATAACACAAGAAATCTTCTCCTTTCAACATCTTTATTCAAAAAGCAAAGCAACTAGGACATAACATGAGGCAGGGACCCCTCAAAAATTTGATTCATGAAGCAGGCATGGTGGCACATGCTTGTAATCCCACCCCTCTGGGAGGCTGAGGCAAGAAAATCACAAGTTCAAGCCTACCCTGAGCACGTTAGTGACTTAACCAGACCCTGGCTAAAAAAAGTAAATAAATAAAGCTGGGGATGTAGCTCAGTGCAAAAGCCCTGCCTGGGTTCAATCTCCAGTACTACAAAAACAAAATGTACAAATGCTTAACTTATTTGTACCGGCCATGAAATAGAAACATACAGCTTGAAATAGAGAACCTCTCCCCAAACTGCCGAGTCCTTTCCTAGGCGTTCTTTCTCTTTGACTTCTACTGAAGCCTTATCTATCTCCAGCTCAACTTCCTCCCCAGGTGAGAGAGAGAACACCTTGTCCCCGCTCTGAGTGGGTCCCCTCCCCATGTCCACCCTATCAGGTGTGTGGGCCATCAGGAGGCCAGCGGCAGGCAGCTGCACTGGCCTGGGCTCCACATGATGGAACACCCCCTGCTCCGAGCACCTCACCTGTGATCCTGAGACGCTGGCGTTCGGCACGCCCCTTTTATCTTTTTGTTTCTTCATATAGCTGACAGACCCAGATCTGTCTAAGCTTCTAAATCCAATCTTTTAGTATATTCTAGCCCAGGGACAGCTCATGCATTGCCACAAAATTGTACATTTACAAACTCTCTAACCACATAGATTTTATAGTCATCATTTAGTCTAATACATTTCTTTCCTCAATACAATGGGTCCAATACTGTATATACTTAGTAAAAAATGTCTACTAATGATCTCTTGACACATACTTTATGTGTTTCCTTCTTCACAGAAGGGTTTCCTCATTGTCCAGTTTC